>PPJZ02000026.1:0-120234 GCA_003705955.2 Zygosaccharomyces kombuchaensis
TTTTTTTTTTTTTTTTTTTTTTTTTCTCTCCCCTTCAAAATTTTTCACTCCCGACGCGACTAAGGTCCGTTCCCGCCGGAAAGAGGTCCGCGCAGTGCTGGACCGCGCTCCGAACGGGGGTGGGCTGCTCTAGAGGAGCATGCATGCGTAGTCACTAGTGAGTGAACGAATAATGCAGGTTCAGCGCACTAGCCGGCGTGGGGCGCCTGCACGCTTCGCGCCTGGCCACGCAAGGAGGCGCATGGGATAAGATGCGTGGGGGTGGAGAAGCTTCCTATCCCCGATGGAACGTCTTATTACTCCGTTCTCCGTATACTGTGATGCATAGACTTATCGAGACATTTAATCTCCGAAAGGCGACGCCGACAGGCAACGCAGATCATCATTTAACTACACTACGTACACGAAGAAACACAGAGTTTTTTTTACAGAACCAGCATCGAAATCCAAGGAGTTCAACAGAAATGAGTGACAAGCCCAAGCCCTGCTGTGTGTGTCTGCCAGAGAAGGACCAAAGAGATGAGTGTATCCTGTTCAACGGACAAGAATCGGGGAAGTGCAAGGAGCTGGTGCAAAAGTACAAGAAATGCATGAAGGGATACGGGTTCGACATCTGAGTGGGTGGACTGGTGTGTATATAGTCAGTTACTTGTATATAGAGGGGGGTCGTATGGATGGATGCCTGGTTGCGAGGTGCCCAGAAGTAACTCCACTCTGTCGCGCGACGACGCCGTATAAGAAAAAAAAGAGTTGATGACATCAGCGATTCGTAAGGTTACGTCAAGCGCAGGACAAACGAGCTCCGAAGGAGCGAGCTGGGCTCGAGGGGTCGTCGAGCATGCTGTCGTTGAGTACGAATATATGGCTAGTTTCGCGGCGCTTCCCGTGCCTACGCCCAACGCTATGCTGCGCGAGCTGCCAAGGTTTTTGGTTTTTTTTTCAAAAAGAACACTGCGGAGCCCAGAGAAGAAGGAAGATGAACAAAGGGGAAAGACATCTCTTCGCACTTGCATCCTTGGACGGGCGTGTAGCATTAGAACCCTGCATGTTTTTCATGGTACTCTTCCCCCAGTGCTACGACAGAGTTTAGCCGCCGTAAAAAGTACTGGAACGCTGATCAAACGGACCCCACTTTTACCCAATCCGTCGCCGAGTTTCTCCAGGATGTAAGCAATGTTGTTTCTCGATACAAAGTTGGAGTTAAGGACCCGGACCCTGGATATTCCATTACTTGACCGACATGTGGTATTCATCACGCGCATGCCGAGAGTCTCAGGTACATACGCATGATCAGGTGAAAAGTTCACTGCAATGAGCATGTGGGCAGTTGCGTTCGTTTCCTAATGATACCCGACTCGAGTCACTTGCAGCAGCAGCAGTTGAGTGGTAACAAACCCCTTGAAACAAGTTGGAAAAGTTACTCGTTTCGCAGTTGAACGGGTCGGTAAACGCACCTCAAAATGTCTAGCTCGGAAGAATCTTTTGCCACAACATGCATCCTTTGGACATATGTACTTCTTCAGGTGGTGATCCTCCATTGCTATCTTACAAGTTCCTTCATCTGAACCCCTAGGCCATATCACGGTTCAATTTGGCGGGCGCCCCAAATCTTATACACCATAAACCGCGATACACACGATCCTAGCCACAGTTTTAACAGTTCATTACAGAGGTGCACAGTACATCAAATCGAAGTACTAGTGCAGAAGACAACCACGTGATGACTGTGGCCGCATTAGACTTGTAGAAAAGAGTCCAAAAGTATCCGCGGTTGCCAAGATAACCTGATAACCTCGGGGTAGCTGGGGTAGGCTCTGGATAAGATAAACCAGTTATCATAGTCTGAGCTTAGCATCTACTCCGACGCGGATTGATGATGATGCAACACCTATGGAATTAAAAAAAGATGATTTTCTCAAAAATCATAAAACAAACAAAGAACAACTTTTGAATAGTCAAAGCTCTTAACCACGCCCTAAGTGAACTTAAAAACTAGTTCAAAAATAGCACATTTGAAACTTTTGCCGATGGGAGTTTTTTAAACATTACTTTCGGACCACTAGCCTGATGCGTTAAGAAATAATGGCAGATCTTGATGATGAAATCTTCAGTTGAGTTCTATTTTCTTTCATGCAGTACATGTATATTGTAAATTCAACCAAAGAACCAAATAGTCAATAAAAAATATGAACCCAAGAGTAAAAAGAGAAACACAACGACCACCAGTTTACTCAAATAAGTTTGTTTATAATAAGTAGTAAATTTTTTATTCAGACAAAATTAAATGTCAATAGCTTTGTATTGTTAGCTAGTTTTTTTTCGTGACAGGTAAAACATACTCCGAGAAGCTTAGTAGTATTCGAGCTAAAAACCCTGTTACCCGCATACATAAAAATTTCGCATTTCATCTCGATGAGATGACTATGAAGACATCGAGATGAGCACTTGCAAACACAGTTGGAAAATACTGCGTACCAGGATTATGACCAATTCAAGCTTACCCAACCACTTTGATGGAGAAGTAGACCTTGGTATTATCGGTGGCACTGGCCTATACAGACTGGACTGCCTAGAGCAAGTTGCCGTCCTGCCCGAGATGTCCACTCCCTGGGGTACTACTTCGTCTCCCATTACGATTTCTCGAGTCACTGGTGGCAGTAATCACTTACACGTCGCATTCATTGCACGTCACGGGTTGCATCACCAATTCCCACCTAGCAAGGTACCCTTCAGAGCTAACATGGCCGCTTTAAAGCACTTACACTGCAAAGCCGTGCTTTCTTTCAGCGCTGTGGGTTCATTGCAGTCTTACATCAAACCACGCGATTTCGTTCTACCGCAACAAATCATCGATCGCACTAAGGGGATCAGAGACCACTCCTATTTCAATGACGAAGGTCTTGTGGGCCACGTCATGTTTGGCGATCCCTTCTCGAGCTCGTTTGCCAGCTACATCCATCAATTCCATGATGTGCTGGAAAACCCTGATTCACCATTGCCCTGCTTGCTACATCACGACAGGGAGTTGACCGTTGTGTGCATGGAGGGCCCTCAGTTCTCTACCCGTGCAGAATCTCGTATGTACAGGATGCTAGGAGGCCATATCATAAACATGAGTGTCATCCCAGAGGCCAAACTAGCTCGTGAGTGTGAGTTGCCCTACCAGATAGTCTGCATGTCCACCGACTACGACGCGTGGAAGGAGCACGAGAAACCTGTGACTGTGGAGACTGTCATTGATCATTTGGCGAATAATAGTCGCAACGCCAATGCCCTAGCTTCGAAAGTTGTCCAAGAAATGGCACGCGAGTTGCCCGAATTCATGAAGACTGGCGACGGATTGCGAGGATCGGTGAAATTCTCCATCTCTACAAAACCAGAGGCTATGTCGAAAGAAACCATGCAGAAGTTGAGATTCTTATTCCCAGACTACTGGTAGCGTGCCTGGAGTTCGCTTAATTCGATCTTACGTCTATACAAAAGTATTTTTATGTGATGGTCGACATTGGATAGATCTTTTAATTATGAGAAGTAATACCAGAGTCCGGACCACTTCTCAAAAACTTGTTTGGCTAGTACGTTGAAACTCATTTTTTTTTAATAAAAGTTAATCGGGCAGGTTAACCTGAGATTGCGCTTAACATAAGAAAATTAGTGTAGGGTTCACAGTGCATAAGACTGCAGCTTCAGTTTCACCTTAACAAACATGACATTGATGTACATGGAATTAAACAAAACAAAAAGTTAGGTTCATCCTTTAGTCGAATCCTTTCTTGAATTATTATATAAGCACATTCCTGAAGTATGCCACAATAAAAACGTATTGCCACATACCACACCCTCGTCAGTCCCCATTGAAGCTTCAGATTTTATTCGTTTGGATCTTCCGTCATAAATTTGGTACATCCCGACCAATCAGATTCTCTTTGACGGGCTGGGAGAGTTCATCATATAAGTATACTTGCTACTAGGAATATATCCGGTTCTTCCCACTGGGGTGGAAAAATTACCTGCTGCTGCGGCCGCCGGAGGTCCCGCAGTAGCTGCCACTCTTGGAGTAAAAATCCTGGGATTTGACGAACCTGTTGAAACGGGCAACTTTGATTGCATATTGCTTGCTATACCACGGGCCAGTCCATTATTTAAGGTTCCAAATGCATTCACTTTCTTAACTGCCACGCTTTGGGTCTTGCGTTGGGGTTCCTGCATTTGTTCTCTCTCTCTCGTTTTCATTGGAGTCTCCAGAGATTTAAACAGAAATGGTGTGTTTGGAGGTTCTGGTGGTGACTTAAGGGATTCCTTCATGGACTTTAACTCTTCCATGTTTGTTTCTGCTTCGTGTGAGGGTTTTTTGTTGCTTGCATCCACACCTAACAACTTCTTTTGATGCTCACTCAACTGTAGATCGTCAGTCTTGACTTTGGCGAATAGTCGCCACAGGGAAACTACTATGTTAACCAACACAATGGCATGAAAAATAAAATTTAAATTTTGCCAATTGATCTTTTCCAGGACTCTTGGATATTTCAAATACCAATACGCAACCGTTTTTTGAACACCACGTTTGGCCATTTCTCGACCAAAAAAGGCCACCAGTTGCTTGACCCAGTCAGAGTAGCTTAACAGCATGCTTGTAAATTTGCCGAGAAGGTCCCAAACAGCCAGCGATACCACATTAATCACTAGCCTCTGCGTCTCCAGCTCTTTATTCACGGTTCTGTGGGCCAAAGTGTGCAAAACTGGATTCTCAAATGAACCAATCTCTCGCGGATGTTCCTGTAAACCATTCACAGGCTTTGGAACTTTCTCAGAGGACTTAGAAGTCTTCTGGTCTTCTTTCTTCCCGGGCTCAGAAAGTACCTTGTTCCTGTACAGCTTTGGGGATTCCCGAGCAACTTTCTCCCTCAACGAAGTAAAATGCTCCCGTGATATTGGCCTCGCGGGTGTAGAATACTCAAACATGGGCCTATGCTGCCGCTAATACATCTTGTTCCTCGACTTGTGCAATAGTGCCTGTACTTCTCTGGCTCATCATGATCCCATGTTACGGAAGTCTTCTTTAACGAAAAGTCAAAATTTCTAAAAAAGTTGTAAAAGCTGGGCGACAAAACAACCGAGTGGCGAATCCTTCTTGAGGCCATATCAGAAGAATTAACAGAGTTATATTCAAAATAAAAGGGTTCATAGCAGCTCTATAACGGTCAACGTTTCTTGAAGCTATAAGATTTCGGTCGCTTCTGGTACTTTTCTGTTGTTTTGTACCTAGGTTTGGATAGGTTCGAAACGGGTTGTACCTGCTAGAGGAAGACGACAAGGTCAAAAAAAAAAAGGGCGGAAACTACGGTATAAAGTTAGTGGTTGATTGATTTACTGTGAAAACAAGATTAAAGAGAGAGACAGGTAGCTTCCTTTATTCTCACTTCCAGTTTTTTCTGACCAATAATAAGGTTTCTTCTCTTGTTTTACGATTTTGCAGTATACTGAGGATAATAAGGAAAAAAACCGGCAAGGCAGCCAGACGGTGAAAACCAACATTCTACCTTTCTTTAGTTAAGTTTGATCCATTCAACAACGGCCCAAGTTTGTTCTACAAATTCAATGGGATTTATTTCGTCGATATTGTGTTGCTCATCGGATTCATCGAATTCAAAGTGGAAAGACAGACAATTGCAACCGAGGACACAGCAACAGCAGCAGGACTTCAGCAGCAGTAACAGTAATATCAATAGCAACAGCAACAACAACAGCAAGTCTAATTCTTATTCAAATTCGAATTCGACGCAGACGACGGCTACCCATCAGAAAAGAGCTGGGCAATCTACTACAGGTCGTGCACAAAGTTCGGCACCGCAAGAATCTCGAGTGGAATCTTCAACTAAGAGTAGCAGCACAGACACTAAGAGTGTAGGCTTGACGCCCGAACGTCCGAGAGCCAATAAGAAGGAGAGGCAGGAGAATCCAGCGAGGAAGTCGAAGACAGACGAGAGGGAAAGGGGAAAAGAAAAGTCAAAGCAAAACGAAAAGCAGAGGGAACAGGGACATAAGAAACAGGGAGAGGATAATAAGATGGACGAGAAAGAACATGCCGCTTTGACCGATGCAGAAAAGCAGGGTGTATATGTATACACGGGGGACACAGATACCAGTACCGGTGGATCTAGCTACGATCATTCTCAGCCACATTCCCAGTCGCAGCAGAGTAGTACAAGTCCCACCGCTCGTACTTATAGTACCGAAATTTCACAGCTTCCTGATGAGACCACGACAACGGTTCATGAGGGTGAAAATTGTAGCAGTGCTGAAGATACAGACGTCGCTTTGCAACATAGCAGAAGCCATGATGATGAAGCGGATCCTGATATGGACGTAGATATGGTGCCACCTTATGAAGATGAAGAGGAGTTTGTCGATTTGACCGAATTGCAACCTGGTCAATTCCATGCACCTGGCAGTAATTCCTTGTTACCGCCTCAGTCTAAACATCTTGCTGGTAAGAAATGTTTGGTACTGGATTTAGACGAAACCTTGGTGCACTCTTCTTTCAAATATCTGAAAACTGCAGATTTTGTTTTACCTGTGGATATCGATGATCAAACCCACAACGTCTACGTGTTAAAGAGACCTGGTGTGGATGAATTTCTCAGAAGGGTGGGGTCTCTTTTCGAAGTAGTAGTTTTCACTGCAAGTGTGGCTCGTTACGGTGATCCCTTACTTGACATTCTAGATAAGCACCATGCAATCCACCAAAGATTATTCCGAGAAGCTTGTTATAACTACGAGGGGAACTACATTAAGAACTTGTCACAGATCGGCAGACCTTTGTCTGAGATTATCATTTTGGACAACTCTCCAGCATCTTACATTTTCCACCCTCAACATGCTATTCCTATATCTTCGTGGTTTTCAGACACTCATGATAATGAATTGCTAGATATAATTCCGTTGCTGGAAGATTTGTCTGACCAGTCGGTTCCCGACGTGGGAAAAGTGCTGGATATTACAATCTAAGGCCGTCTGCTTTCTATTTTTCCGCAAGAAAACGGCTAAAATGCATTCGATAGAGACAATTTTGAGATAATATTGCCACTTTTTCTTTTAGGTTTGGACCTGTTGCTACTACCCGTACCTATGGCACGAACATTTCCCGAGTTTGCAACCTCACAAATGCACACATCATAGAATGCGATTTGATACATTTTTTTTTCTTCCCCGATTTGGGTACTAATGTGTTATTTTGAACCTGTGCAGTGGCGCCCCACTTTGATCTCCCACCAAGGAAGCTGGTTCTCCCTGTTTTATGAAAAGATAAATTCATGGTTATTCTCTCAATTAGCAGTGACCAAGTAAAGGGCGCTGGACATAGGCATATATATATGTAAACACTATTCATATAATTTCCAGATAGGACCGTGTATTATATAATTCCTATTACACTTTATGAAAGTACAGAAAAACTATTCTCCTTCAGATTCTTGCTGCCCATCATGCTCGTCTTTCCCCTTTCCGGAGGTTTCTTGATACCGATGCACTGTGCCCACAATCTGTTTACTCCTTTCAGGAACAAACGGTTTGGACTTTTTAGAACGCCTTTCGTTGAAATCTCTTTTTTTGATAGAACTCAACTCAATGTTCTTAATTTCTTGAGCTTTCTTGATGACCTTGGGTACATGTCTGTGCCTACTGATTCTTTTAATCTCAGGCATGTACTTAAATCTCTCTTTCAATTTTTCATCATATTCTAATTTGTTCTTCTCACGGGTAGTCTTTACATTGGACCTTTCCCAAGCTTTGCTTCTCCACAGTCTCACGTTGCCGTCATCTGAACCACTGAAGATGTATTTACTGTCCATGGAATATTTAACTTGAAAGACATGCTGCATCCTTTTGGTATGATAAATTTCTCTAGAGTGCCCATGGTTAGTCTTATAGATCCTTATGGTCTTGTCGTAAGAGCCAGTGACCACTTCATCACCTGTGGGGGCAAAATCCACATCCATAACTGCACTAACATGATCCTTAAACACGTTCAGAGCCCTGTTCATCTTTCTCATGTCGTAGTAATAAGCATTGTGATCCTCATTGCCTGTAACGAAATTGAATGGTTCCATAGGGTTCCAACATAGGGCATTAGTTCTCATTTGTTGAACAACCTTTTGAGTTGGGGAATTCGTCCTCAAATCATAGAGTACAATCGAATTGTCACTGCCGGTACTTGCCAGAATATTGGAATCGTTTTGGTTAAATCTTACACTAGTGACATTATCTGCGCCCCAGGACAAATCGGATAATGGCTTAGATCTTGCAGTATCCCACAACTGAATCTGGACACCACCAGTGACAAACAGAGATTTATGTCTATGATGATCCAAACCTTGGAAGGCATGATCACCGTAAAACGTTTTTATCAGGCCTTCAGTATTCAATTTTTCTTCATTCCTAATATTGGAAAAATCTGCACTATCCACAGACCATAGCTTCACAGTCTTGTCATCGCCACACGACAGAAGATACTGTTCGTTTTTGTTTCTAGATGACTGCTCGGGGTTCACGCACAGACCAGTAATCAACCCATAATGGGCCCTGTAAGAGCATAGCTCTTCACTAGAAGATATGTTCCAATATTTTACCACACCGTCGCCAGATCCAGAGGCCAATTTGTTCAAATCGTGGTAGTTCTTTGCAATTGTGTAGACGCCGTCCCTGTGTCCAAACCCCAGCTGGCCCACGAACGGTTTTGCAAACATCCTTTCAAGTTTTGTGGCATTAAGGGCCTTGGTATACTCACGGGCCCTTTCAAATGGATGCAACTCGGGGTCTAAATTTCGAGGAATCTGGGATTCCTGAGTGTTTCTCACTGGCACGTATTCGTCAGCTTTCCTTTTAATCGTCCCGATCTTCATAGTTTCAGTGTATTAATAGCTGATATTATATCCTCTGTAGTAGTACACGCCTCCAACTGACCGTTATGTATTATAGAAATTAATTTATAATTTATGCAAACGATGCGATGAGCTCAAGATGAGCCCTGTTGATTTTTCATTTTTTTTTTCCTTCACTGAAATGAAAAAAAAAAAAAATTGAGAAAAAAAAATAATAGTGGTAATAACAATAATGATAACAATGATGAAGATTTAAAAAAGTCTGAGGGACGGATTAACACTTCTCTTTAGTCAGAGTCGCTGGAAGTCTCAAACTGGCCACTAAAGGTCTACCGATTCTTTCGATTGTGTCATGTGCCCACAGAACGTCCAAATGCGAGTACTCGTCGATGTACCATATTTTGAAAAGAGAGTGCGATTCGTGCTGCATAAAATGGTTGATGAGTTTCTCACCGTTGACCAATCTATCTTGCCTAGGTATGAACATCATGATATGCGGGAAATCATCTGGATTGTGTCTAGTCTTGTTTAAATGAGGTTGCACTGGTTTTTGCACAGGAGCTCCATTCTCCACTGGGAACCACGTCTTATCCGGTGGGAACATGATGTCTGATCCATTCTTAAAACTAACTTTACGATGACAGGGGCTCAGCCACCATTGCATCAATTTGGTTGAAATGTAAACTGGCGAGAAGAGGAAATGCCGATCTCTTAAAGGTTTATCCCATAGGGAATCGTTCCAATCAAACAGGTAGTTGAACATGATATATGACATAAAGGGTAGTATTACGACACCTCTAGTGATTTTTTTCACGAGGAGCATCATTGGTAGGAAGGCTCTATTGCCGAAAACCCATTTGTGATCGATGCCCAATGACATGAATTTGATGAAACTCTTCTCAAAGACCAAAGGACCTGGATAACAAGCCGGAGATAGTGCGACAAAATTCTCCAATTTGTCCACGAGTCTAAAGTCGTCGTCGTCCTCGCCATACAACATTTCTCCATTGGTCATACCGTAAAACCCCTGTGTGGTTCCCTGAGAGTGAGCAATCAAAGTCAATTTTTCGTGACAGCTCTTCTCTAACACCGTATTCACCAAACATTTTAAGTCATATTTTACCATTTCGTGGAGATCCCAATCCCACCTTTTCCTCTTGTCATTGCCCAATTTAGCTTTGTTCCACTTGGGTTTAAGACCACACCTATTGTTGCCCAGCCAAACGTCAAATCCCGATTGATGCATAAAATACGCAAGCGACTTTCTTCCGCTAGAGGCGAAGGATCCACTGCTTTGCAGCAACCCATGCAACATGAGCACAGGGTGCATATCCTCCTCACTGGGATCTTCGTGCTTCAAATGCCACAAGTCAATAATAAATCCATCGGGTGTCTCCACTTCGAGCTCTTCGATGGTGATGCCATATTGCGCGTAGTAGTATTTCAAATCGGGTACCAGCCTTAAGTCTTCGGCTGCCAACACGTCTTGGAATGGATTGTCCTCCAATTCGTGTCCCTGTTTGTAAGTGCTCTCGATCATAGTACCGTTTTCAGCACTCTCTGGTCTCGTTTCAATACTGGTAAAGGTATGGTCGTACTCTATGTTATTTTCTTGATCATCTTCGAGGTCAATGTCGTTGTTTAAAGGCAACGAGGACGAACTGGACATATTACGTCTGCGTCTTCTAACTCCGCGGGGCACCTCACCGGGGTAAGCTGCCACAGGGTTCTTAATATTTGTCTTCGAACTCCTTGTATCTCTATAATCGTGATGCCTCTGGAAGTGGACAGTCACGAAATTATGCCATAGTGCCAGTATCGCCAACGCTATAAGAAAACAATTCAGAATAATGCCCGAAGCAATTTTGTAGTATAAATCTGCAATCCATCTCCCCATGTTAGCCGTAGCGCACCTAGACAGTCAAAACTTTTCAATTAGAGGAAACCTTTCTTTCTTGAATTTGTTGTGCTTGTTTGTGTTTTGTGAACTTTTTTGAACTTTTCCATCGAGGAAGATATAAATATTAACAGCAAACGAGCAGTAATAAAGCCCGTATAAACCATAAATTGAAAGAAATAGGCCACACTCTCTATGTACTGCAAAGAGCTCACCACAAAGTTCCCGCCAGACCTCTTACCCGAAGTCGAGTTGGGTTTGAACTCGGTGCATTTTAGCAATAGAATCTTGCTTCAAATACGGTACAATGGCGAGATGGATACCACGTACGAAGTAGTGCCCAGAGGTCTGCAGCCTTCCTCGAGACCGCTGGCTGGTTCGGAGTTGGACCAATACAATGGAGAGGAGCAGGACTTAGGCGATCACATGGCCGATTGGCAGGTCATCTGTAGGCTGGGCGACAGTAACGACTCGAAGTTGCCCGTCGTATGTACACAGATCGGAGAGCTGTACCGCAAGGTCGTTCTGCCGAGCAACGTGGACCATATGGCCCATGAAGATGAAGTGCAGAGCCGTGGATTGGTGATTACGATGAGCAGCAAGATATGGAGGAGTGATGAAAAGAGCTTTGACAAGCTAGTGTTTGTCTTGAAGAGTCTAAAGGAGATGTATAAATGATTACGTACTGTCTATCACGGCCATGTCGAGTACCTGGATCTGCCCCTTTTGCTCGCTGCACAGGGTTACTAGCTCTCTGTAGCTCACAGGGTCTATCAATCCGGTGGTGGACCAGCGACCATCCTCATTGGTTTCCTCCGTGGCACTGACGTGTGTCTTCAACTGGGCTATCGTTTCTGCCTGTGTGGCGTCCACTGTCAGCTTAACCTTCATCCTAGCCCTTGTAATCGGTATCAGCTGGGATTTTGTCAGGATCTTTATAGCTTCAAGGGCCTGTATTTTGGCAGGTTTGCTGAGGACGGGGTTGAACTTCAATTCCACGAGGGCCTTGTGGATCATGGTAGGAGGGTACCTCTTCTTGGATTTTGGGTTGATGCATTTGGCACTAATGATGGTGAGCATCTCGTTGTTAATCTTGTTCAGTTCCAACTGTCTCTCCCTCTCCGAGAGCTGGATCTCACCCTTGGCGAGGATCTCTTTGATGATGCTATCCTGGTCCGTGGTGCCAAAGCATTTCAACAGATCCTCTTTGCTGGCAGTTTCCCCTTTGGAAACGTTGGTGAAAACTTGATGAATTTGCAAGACTTCGTCGAGGTCCTTCTCGATGCCCTTGCGGTAATCCTGGACTTTGTTCTGGTAGCATGCAACTTCAAACTTTTTGCGTTCTCTCTTTAGCTTCACGAGGGAGACATTAGTTAGTTTGATCTGGCCACTGGGTTGGTTGATGGGCATTCCTTCTCTGTCGCTCACGCAGTATGTATGTCTACCAAAGTAAGTTTGTGCAGAAAGGTGAACAAATATATGAAAAAAAAAACATTTTACGTCGCATATGTATTTACATAAGGGTATATAGGCCCACCGAAGATTGCAATTGGCAGATTTGCAAAGGGCACCAATTGCCAAGGCACCAACTGCCAACGTGCGCAAACTCCGCGATATGTTTTTAATGTCTTAAGTATCCAGATAAAACAATAACAGTCAGCAATAAAATAAAAATAAAAAAAACAACAACGAAACAACAACAATAATATCAGATAATCCATCTTTTGGTAAACATTTCGATGATGGCATTATAGTGGCCTATGACACCGAGTAGAACGAAGAAATGCCACAACGTGTGCGAGCAACCGAAGTAGTCAACCCACCAAAGCGATTTTAGTGACTGGGCATGTGTGGCACAGCAAAGCGATTTTGGATGGCTCGTAGGCGTTTCCCTGAAATGCAGGTCCCTATGCTTGGTAACTATGTTCAAATCGGTGGACAGCTGCTTCTCCGTGGGGATTGATTTGTCCGTAAGTACATCAGTTCTAAATCTCTCTGGGATAAATGAACCGTAGAAGAAAACCCCGATCAAGTACCAAACGACTGATTTGTTGGTTACCGGTGTGAGCAACCCCGTGGCATACCTCCAGTTGGTCATAAAGACGAGCTGGACAAAGGAGGAGACGCCCACTGTGGCCAAAAGCACAAAGAACTTGATCCTCAGGGGTCTCGCCTCTGGCCTGTCAAACTTGGGAGACCAGTTCATAAAGACGCCCATGATCCCGAGCGACAACGAAACGGTCAGATAGAGCACCAGGAATCTCTTGTGGTCATACATCGTGACAAATTCCACGGTGAGGATCGAAGCCGTAATGAGCACCGTGATGCCCGTATAGTCCACACAGGCAAACTTGGAACGCAGTTTCAACTGGTGCGTCCCGTTGAAGGTGTGCCAAAACACCGACGCAAACATACACTTGATGGCTGCCATCAGGAACACGTACACGATGTACTTCGCCGGTGCGGGCACCTCGGTAGCGTGCCAGATGGCAGAATGAGGGAAATCGTACAGCGAGATGTACAAAAGGTACATGCCCCCCAGCATGTGGGTCCATATGTTCGACGTCTCGTTGTGCCACCCGTACCAGTTCAGCATCGACAAAAACGACTTCCTGTGCGAGTCGTAGAACCGGTACCCGTGGATGATATACTTGTTCTCCCGGTATGGGAATGGAAGCTGGTAGTAGTGCAGGTGGCCTGACTGACCCAACTCGAACGCGTTGGCATGGTTGTAGTTCTTGATGAACTCCTTGACGTCGGTGCTCCACACGTCGCCGCCAGCGCTCGAAGCAGGCACCGAACAAACCGTCGAGGACGAATCCCCGCCTGTGAAGACACTAGCCTCCTCTCCCATACCCACCAGCGTGTTGGACTCCGAATAGAGAGACAAGCTCGAATCGGTCGTCCCGAGTGCCATCCTGGCCTTGAAATCGGGGGTTGCCGACCTCGTGGGGCCTTCAAACTCCTCCTCCATAATCAGCTGCTTCTTCTTCTCCATCGGGATACCACCCACGCTGCCAGCAACGCTATCACTGCTGCCGCTGCTGCTGCTGCTGCTGCTGCTGCTGTCGCTGCCACCGTTTCTGCCCATCACAGAAGTGATAGCACTGTAGTACTTGTTGTTGAAGAGCGACCTTCTTTTCACCCTGCGTTTCAACCTGAGTAAAGGACTGAAACCTATGGGACCAGCGGAACCTGTGGAATCTGCGGAGACTGCGGAACCTACGGGACCTAATGTGACTGATGCTTCCGCTTCCATGCTTTCGATCTTTTGGATATACAGAGTTCGGGGGACAGGCCCGGTGTGGAGTATGCTTTAGAGAGAGCTTTTGCAAATCGCAGCACTGCAAAGCGAAACAAAAACGAGTGGGTTGTAGATGGAGAACTCCTTGGTTTTTTTCTCCGGTCCACTTATTTAAGTCATATGATGGAGTGACGTTTATGCAGCGAGGTTTTAGCAGCCTTCGCATCAATTTTGGACACTTTGGTTGGTTATCGGGCCGAGGCCCCCCGTGAATTCGTGAAAAATTGGAAGCGAACCTGTGGGCCGTGGATGTTTCACTTTCTCGAACGGAAATTGCAACGCCGTGCACGTGTGGCTGTTTCAATTATTATGAAACGTGTTTCATGTGACCTGTCGTGTTTGGGAGTAGTATAACGTTGCAAACCGTCGCTTTCCGTTTGCGGTGCTCTGTAGGCTGAGCGCTTAAAAGGCAGCCGTGTTACCATTAAACAGTATTCTCCTTCTAAAAGTCATTGATTAGATGATTCCTCCTGCTTACCTTATAAGCCTGTTGGCAACCCCCTCTTTCATTTAGTAGGTCATCTGAATTGATTAAGTGAAATCAAGGTAAGATTAATCAAAGGACTATGGTTCGCATACTCTGGGTTCCTCTTGAGACCTTCTTCCTCTAGAACAGTGCGTTAATATATATATTTGTATATATCTGGTCGAAGGCTTTGGTTGCCCGCGGATATGCGCGGTTGCAGTAGCGAGTGGCGGAGCCCGCGTGGCAAGGATATCTAATGGAGAACCAAGGTAATTCGATTGCAAGACGGAATGAGCTCAACGATGCCGAGACCACGCCGAGGTTTACTCCTCGCACGGACACACGATTTGGACTTTTAGAACGCAGCCCAACACTCTCAACGCTTCAAATGAAAAAGTACGAACGCTTAGACCAGGGAGTTCGAGGCGCCGCTACCCACGAAGAAATAGAACTAGGGGGGGGGAGAGAGAAGTGCTAGCCGCGGAGCCACAGTTTTTGGTTCTTTTTTTTTAAAGCCGCGGAGCCACGACCCCCGCCGCCCCCCCATCAAGAAACGAACAGACGAGTGGGCATCGAATAGACCCTAGAGTGTAAGAAGAGCCATCCAAGCTAGAAAAGAGTTCCAGGTGGTAGCATGAGATAGGACCCAGAATGACAGTGGACACCCAAATGAGAAGTTTCTATCTTTACAATGGTCAGAATGACTAAATGTTTAGAACATGCGGGAATTACTGCAAATAGATTAACTGACCTGTCGGAGGAGTTTCGGCTGATCGGTCGACGCCCACTACAAGGAGTGATGCTCAGTCGACCCAAACGTAGCGGGCATGTGGCGTAGTTGGTAGCGCGCCCCCTTAGCATGGGGGAGGTCTTCGGTTCGACTCCGGACTTGTCCAGTTGTGAATATTTTTTTCGCAAGTGAGAACTTGAAACGCGTTTCACATGGCCGGTACATGAAACACGTCACATGACATTATATTTGTGCCGGGTAACCTCTTCGGTGGTTTTTTTTTTTTTTTTGGCGGGCGATGAAGATGCCGGTCAATTTGTATCAAGTGGCGAGCTTAATCCACCAGCTCTATTCATTCATTAAAAGATTTGCAAACACATCAACAACCCATTCACAGAAATTTTCGAAACCAGCGGTTGTTATAACTACTCGGTTGTCTCCACCTTTTTTTTCCACCCTTTCCAAAAAATTTCCGAAACACAAAAAAGGCTACGATCGAAGCATTTACCAAAGGTCCCATATCCCTTTTTAACTTCAATAAGTGACTGTGTTTACTGCAGTTTAAGAGCCCAGCCAGGTGTGTTCGGCTGTTTGCATCGACTTTGCGAATAAAGTGGTGCGTCCAAACACAAAGAGATTTCAACCCAACAAGAGCGTGTGATTGAATACGCATGTCAGTAATGTCCAACGCCGATCCATGGTTTAGCAGTGTGACACGCCTAGAGGAGGAGGGGGACCATCCGTCCAAGGGCGGAAATAATATGGATGCGGAACTCGCGTCCATCGTCTCCTCGTTGAGTGCGCTATCAAACCCAGCACATAACAACGCGTCTGACCGCCGCGGAAGCTCTCAGCTCGGCGGATTTCGGAGACCCAGTCTTAGCTATAGCGGTCATGGGGCCGCAGCAGCAGCTTCCGCTGTGCCGGCGGCGGCACCGTCGGCGGCAATGTGCCCCTCAGCGACTCAGGACGATGCGTCGAGCCAGTCGAGTTCTCCCATTATGGCGAGAAGGGCAGCTCTCTCCGTGGGGACTGCTCCACCGTATAATGGTGGTTATCAGGATGACACTGCATCGCTCTCTGGGCAGCATCTGTTTGGGGCCACGGGAAGAAACAACTACAGCAACAGGGTGAACTTCATGGGTCACTACTCCGCCAGCATTGCGGGTCCCATACTTTTCAACCACAGCAGTAACGCTGGTGATGGATCCACTGGTGGTGGCGGTGGTAGTGGTGGTGGGTTTTTCGAGAAGTTTGGTAAGTCGTTGATCGAAGGTACACGAGAATTGGAAAACAATAGCAGCGAAACTGTCAAACACGAGAGCTCCCACAACTCGTCAGAGGGCCTAAGTGCAGAAGATGAGCGTGCGGTCCAGCCCCTCGCGGACAGGAGACGTACCTCCGTGGCGTCCAATTCCACGGCATCGGAGTCGGTGGAACAATTTCAAGAGTCCAGCGGTAATACTGGCTCAAAGAGAAACATCTGGAACGTGGCAAATGCCCCCATTTTCAAACCTAGCCCCAATGGCACGAGCGATCAGTTCATGATGTCCACTTTCCCCACACAACCACAACCACAACCACAACCACAAGCATCGCAGGGTTCGCCCTTCGCACCAACGTTCATCCCACAGTTTTTGCCATCATCATTGTCCTCCCCTCCGGTTCCGCCCACCTCCCTATCATCCACGTCGTCACCAACCCCGGCTCAAACCCCTTATATGTACTTGACTAACGACTTGTACCCCAGTATACCACAACCACCACAACAAACTCAGAGGGACGGCCAACCTTCTTCGCAACAGCCATCTTCGGCAGCGGCAGCGGCCACAGCGGGAGTTACCGCGGGTACTGCCACGGGGAGCACTAAGACCGGAACTGCGACGACCCAGGGTAAACGTAGCGTTGTTGGGAAATCATCATCTAAGAAACCACAGGCCAATCCATATTTGGATAACACGAATGCTCCGCCGGCTGTTACCCCTCATGGAGTCAACAGCAGCAGAAACAATAGCGCGTCACCACACCCATTCCATGGGAAAGGCAATTTCAATAACAAGAAGAGAAATGGGGTCTCCAACAGAATGGCTTCACCAACTTCTGCGCATGGTAAAGTGAAAAATGGAGGCCCCAACGGCGGCAGCGGTAATAAATGGTCTTCTTACTATACAGCTAGGTCACCAGTACTGGATGAGTTCAGGACGAATCCGACGAATAAAGTTTACAACTTGAAAGACATAGTCGGTTACGTGCTCGAATTCTGCCAAGATCAACATGGGTCCAGATTCATTCAGTACGAATTGGCATCTGCTTCCCCTTCAGAGAGGGAAGTCATCTTCAATGAAGTCAGAGATCAAGCTGTGGATTTGTCCGACGACGTCTTTGGGAATTACGTAATTCAAAAGTTTTTCGAGTACGGGTCTAAGACCCAAAAGGACGTCCTGGTGGGCCAGTTCAAAGGTAAGATGCAAGAGCTTTCCATGCAGATGTACGCATGCCGTGTGATCCAAAGGGCACTAGAGTTTATCGATTTGGAGCAAAGAATCGAGCTGGTCCAAGAGTTGTCTGCCTGCGTGTTAGAGATGATCAAGGATCAGAACGGTAACCACGTTATTCAAAAGGCCATCGAGCGTATCCCAATGGCTGAATTGCCCTTTATTCTAAACTCGCTTGATGGTCAAATATACCATTTATCCACACATGCGTATGGTTGCCGCGTTATTCAAAGATTGTTGGAATTTGGCTCTGAGGAGGACCAGACTAGGATCTTCCGTGAAATCAAGGATTTCATACCGTTTTTAATCCAGGATCAATACGGAAACTACGTGATCCAACACGTTTTGCAGCAAGATGGCGACAAGTGCTTACAGGACATGGCAGAAACGAAGCAAAATATTGTCAACATAGTTTCACAGAGTGTGGTGGAATTTTCCAAGCACAAATTTGCTTCCAATGTGGTTGAAAAGGCTATTCTGTTCGGTACCAAGGACCAACGCAGATTGATAATGTCCAAAATCATTCCTCGTGATGAAGCAAATGCTTCGAATTTGGAAGAGAATGCGCCCATGGTTTTGATGATGCGCGACCAGTTTGCCAACTACGTAGTGCAGAAACTGGTGGGAGTCTCGGAAGGTCCGGACAAACGCTTGATTGTCATAGCTATCAAGTCCTATTTGGAAAGATTGACCAAATCTGAATCTGTGGGTAATAGGAATTTGGCCAGTGTTGAAAAGTTGGCCTCATTGGTGGAAACGATAACCATATGACCCTGGAAGAAAGATCGTTAACAAGAAAACTTGAACATAAGAAAACTGAGGAAGTTGAAAAGAAAAAAATAAAAAATTAAAAATAAAAAATAAAAAGGCCAAAAATTAAAAAAATCGGGTAAAATAAAGATAACTGTAAATTTATTTGTGTTTTGTTTTTTTTGTTCATGTTGAACCCATTCTGTTGTTTGCTTATTCCTTTATTGCTGTGAATATTTGATACTTTTTTCCCTCTTCAATTTACACTGTACATATCTTAAACAATGTGCATATATACACTCTCACTTATACATAAACTTAGTATAGTGTACACAACTTTGTCACTCATCCAACCAAGGCATAGGAAAATGTCCAAGCCATCACATAGCCCGTCAACTCCCTGACAAAAGACTCTATAAAGATGTCATTTATTGGAGTCTGGTAGTACTTTCCAGGCTGTAGTTTGCAAATCCATAGGATATATAGCAATGCAACGCCAAAGTAACCGGCTACAAACATGCCAAACCCCTTGAACGACTCTAATTGCAAAATGCCTGCACCAACACCAAACACTAGTGCTGTGCTGTCTTGAACCCACAAGAGGGCTTTCTTGTTTTTCATGACGTATTCGTCACTAGTCACATCTTCAATTGCACTCATAGTGGTTCTCGCACTTCACAGCTTGCTTTAAATCACCTATTGACTCGATTCCGAATATATATTCAAATTCTTCACAAAGCGAAAATTAGAAAGTCTGAAATTTTTTTCCTTCTTCATCTTCAAGTTGAAAAGAAATTGACAAGAACAACTGAAAAAAAGATGCCAACACAACTTGAGGAGCTAGTTTCTTTCCTGCATTCTCCTCAACCAGCTGTTAAGCAGATTGCGCTGGATAATTTGGTCGGATTCAGCACCGGCCCCAGTGCATCTGTTTTCCAATATGACAATTACAGACCCATTAAAGATTTAGAAGCCTTAGCCAGATCAAATTCTAAGATTTTGGTCCAACAGTCAGTTACTATTTTAGCTAACCTCTGTGATGATAATTTGATGAGGCGAGAGATCTCCAGTGATGTGGATTTCTTGGAATATTTGAGTTGGAAAATTTGTGATTTGGAAAATTCTAGCGCTGACATTATGTGTATCTTGTTGAGTAATTTGGCCAAGGAAAACACAGTCACCAAAGTTTTTGACTTTGTGAGGGATGACACCAAGGACAAGGATAGGCTTCCGCCTTTGGATCGCTCTGTTTTCAAAAGTGATAGAGTGATTGATTGTTTGATGGACTGCTTTGTGAAAGGATACGATAGGAAATTAAACAAATTTGCCACGTTTGATTACTTGTCATATTTTTTCGCTGATGTTTCGAGGTTCAAGGTGGGCAGACTGTATTTCGTAGAAGAGCAAGCATACGACGGTGTAATACCTATCTCCAAACTGTTGGTCTTCACCGAGAAATACGATTCCAAGACAAGAAGAGAAGGAGTAGCTTCTACAATTAAGAACTCTCTGTTTGACTCGGAAGTACATGAAAAGCTTTTGACGGACGAAAACATCAATTTTCTGCCGTATATCCTGTTGCCCATCTCAAGCGCCAAGGATTCTGAAATAGATGAAGAGGATATGTTTAACTTGCCAGAAGAATTACAGTTGTTGCCCGAGGACAAGGTTAGAGACCCAGTTTCTGCCATTATTTGTGCCCATTTGGAGAGTATTCTTCTACTTTGTACTACAAAAGCTGGTAGGGAGTATTTGAGGAGCAAATCTGTGTATCCTCTGGTTAGAGAGTTGCATAAGAATGTTGAAGACGAAGACGTTGGTGAACTCTGTCATAGGATCGTCAATGTTTTGATGAGAGGTGAACCAGAGGACGGAAAAGTGGAGGAGCTGCCTTCCAGAGCCGCCGAAGCAGAAGACGAAGATTCTGACGAGGAAGAGATTGTTGAAGTCGCTTGAATCATTAAAAGGAATTGTAACTATTTAATTCGAACTATTATACATAACGAAAAAGTTAGAAGTTAAGAGTAAAAAAAAAATTCAAGGTGGCAAAGGCTATTTTTTGAGCTCCATGTGCTCGCTGTCTACTTTTCTGCAAAGTTTCTTGACAATGGCCACCATTAGTTTCTTGTTCTCTGGACCTGGATATTTCCTCCTAATAGCCTTACTGAAATCTTTGACGTTGACTTTGCCATCTCCAATGGCGTCGGTGATGTCTTGCTCCGTAATCAATAGTGTAGCATCGCCCTCCAGCTTGACCTTCTTAGAGGCTCCGTTTTCTGGATTTTCAGCCGAACCTTCCTCTCTCTTACGCTTGGTCAAACCAGGATTCCAATCGCCCTGTGGGAAATTCGTGAGTACCTTCTTGTCTGACTTCAGAACTATGATGCAATTTTTAATGCTCTTTACTCTAATATGGGGCTCTCTATGTGCACTCAATGAAGGGGAGCCAACCTGCTTCTTTGGTGAGCCCTTTTTGGAAGATGGCAATTCTTCTGAATTTTCCTTCTTGACTTGGTCTGGCTGTTCCTTGTTTTCCACGTCAGACTCAGATAGATATGGGTTGATCTCTTCGTCATCTGAATACAGGGCAGCCAGTTCGGTCTTTTGTAAAGCTCTCTTTATTCTTTCACCCTCTTCATCTATCTTCTTTTCGTTAAACAGATCATCTTCTTCATTTTCGTTGGGCTGTCCCTCATCTCTCAGCCCCATGGCGTTTGCTTGAAGCATTTCTTTTTTAATCCTTTGTTCCGACTCCTTGTTTTCCTTCTCGTCATTGTCGATAATGGGCGCCTCCTCATCATCTGCAAACTCTTCGTCGTAATCCAACTCGACCTCAGAATTATCGCTATGTTCATCATCCTCATTGGCACGCTGATCGTTGACGGCCTTCAGTCTTCTTTTCGTCCTGTCGTATCTGGTAGTGGTAGTACCGATGTCGTCCAAATGCTTCATGAGCCAACGAGGTATTTCACCGCTCTTTTTATCCATTCTCTTTTCCGCTTCCTCGATGGTTAAAGTTGCATATTTGTTTCTTGCGGTAAACTTGTAAACTTTATCTGCAGGAATCATTGTAAAGCTACCATCATCTTCTACGCTCAGCAGTACATATGAATCTGAATTTCCAGCTTCGTACGATCCCACCCAAGTATTGTAGCCGTCAAAATCTTCCATGACCCAAGGATAAAATTCTTCAAATCTCAACCTTTTGGCATTTTCATCCAATACTTTCAATTGACGAGTCTTCCTTCTCATGTTGCCCCTCTTGGCACGACCGCCTCCGTCAGGAGCCACGTCTGCTAGGGGGTCAGTAGTTGCCGCGTCCTCTGCTCCCGCCAATTTCTCTTCACCATCGTATTTCACCATCCCCACTTTAGTTGGGTCTGTAGCGGGGCCTGCCTCTTCCAACTTCGTTAATACTGGTATACCTTCAGGCTGAGGAGTAGACCCGTTTTCATCCTTTGTCACAGGGCTGTTGACGGAAATAGGCTCCTCTGTTACTGATACAGGGGGAGCAGAGGAGCCTGGACTCCCAGCCTTTTCTATTACTCCATCTGATGGCGTCCCATCCCCCCCCCTTTTTTTACCGCTACCTTTCTCTTGATCTTGTTTATTTTTGTACTCTGAGATCTCCTTCTGTCTTTGCACAATTTCCGCCCTCGTCAACTGGAACTGCAAATTTCTCGTATCCTTACGGTGCAACCTGATGGGCAAATGAAAGTCCTTTGTTGGATTTATGCCCTTTTTGCTTTGAAATTTCAGGAGATGGGTCCTCATATTGTCTAGTTCCTCTTTGGCCACAGCTCTCAAGGGGAATTCGTTGAACTCCTCTGACGCCTCCTCTTTGACTTTGACTTTACCGTTCTTGCCATTACCCTCTAATCCACCTTGATGCAACATCAACTTCTCCCTGGCCTCTTGCATTTCGGGATCATCCTTCTTGACCGATGGCCTAGGGGTCCCTCCTCTGCTCATTTTGGACCTCAAAAAGTTCCTCCTAAGCCTGTCTGGTTTGATGAAAGGCGACACATTGCTGTAACCATTCCCACTTCTATTGGAAGCCATTGTGAGCCGTCGGGATCCCTTCCTCTAATCGCTACTAAGAGAGACGTCTCCTTCAATATAGCCTGCAAATGTTCAAAGTTTTGAAATTGAACTCACCCTTCTTGAAGAACACATCGACGATGAATCACTACAAACGATCCGATTTTATACAGCGTTTAAGGACTAGTAAGTGGCTATTGAGCACTATGAGCTGATGCTGCAGGGCTGCGGTCAATCTTATGCGTTGTTGGGCATCTATTTGGGCCATGGAGACACAAGAAGTTATTTGAGCGAACTGAGCGATTCCGATGAAGTCTGTATTGGTCAATGCAAACAAGATCTAAGTGCGGTTACATGAGACTGGAGGAGAACAAAAGGAGATATGGTTGAGGCTCGGCTCTTGACAGCGCTTGTTCTATTGCAATACTTTTAATGTTTCCTCTATTATTGTTACGTTTGTTCGAAGGAAAAATTTTTCGAACTTGAAATCCTGACCATTGTACCTCCAGGTGATATAGAGCCTCCATTGAAAGAGATCGGGTATCTTTGAGCAACTAAATTGTGTTTAAGAACAAGCTTTGTCATCAGAACCAATATTCTGAGCTATGAGTGTTTCCGTCGATCCAAAGGAAGCCTACGAGCTGATCACAAAGAATCTGCAGGAAGTGCTAAATCCACAGATCATCAAAGATGTTTTAGAAAAGGAAAAAAGACCATTGAGGTTGTACTGGGGTACTGCACCCACCGGGAAGCCTCACTGTGGTTACTTTGTGCCCCTGACGAAGTTCGCAGATTTTTTGAAAGCTGGTTGTGAGGTTATCGTCTTGATGGCCGATTTGCATGCCTTCTTGGATAACATGAAGGCTCCATTGGAAGTGGTTAATCACAGAGCCAAGTACTACGAGTTGGTAGCCAAGGCCATTTTAAAAAGTATCAATGTACCTATTTCGAATCTAAAATTTGTGGTCGGCTCGTCTTACCAATTGAAACCTGACTACACTTTAGACATCTTTCGTCTATCCAACATTGTGTCTCAAAATGACGCTAAAAGAGCCGGTGCAGATGTGGTGAAACAGGTTGCCAACCCGCTGCTAAGTGGGTTGATTTACCCATTGATGCAAGCCTTAGACGAACAGTACTTGGGCGTTGATTGTCAGTTTGGTGGTGTGGATCAGAGAAAGATCTTTGTTTTGGCGGAAGAGAATTTGGGTAATCTTGGTTACAAGAAGAGAGCTCACTTGATGAACCCTCTGGTGCCCGGGTTGACCCAAGGTGGGAAGATGTCTGCTTCTGATCCAAATTCAAAGATCGATTTGTTGGATACGCCCAAGCAGGTGAGAAAGAAGATTAACAGCGCTTACTGCAGCCCAGGTATTGTAGAAGATAACGGGCTTTTGGCTTTCACTAAGTTTGTCATTGCACCAATTCAAGATTTGAAATTAGGTAAGGGTAAATTCCAATTTCACATCAACAGGCCTGAAAAATTTGGTGGCCCCATAACTTACGACTCCTTGGACCAGTTGTATGAAGATTTCAAGGATCTCAAATTGGCTCCACCAGATTTGAAAACTGGCGTGGCTGACGCCATCATCGAACTGCTGGAGCCCATTAGAAAGGAATTTGAATCCAATCCAGAGTTTCAAGAGGCCTATGCAAACGGTTACCCAGAGGCCACCTCAGGAAATGCCAAGAAAGCTAAGAAACCCAAGAACAAAGGTACTAAGTACCCAGGCACTCAACCGCAAACCATGGAAGCAAATGATACCGTAGAGGAAACCGGTAAAAAGCTAGAGGAGTCCATATTGTGAAGCTAACTATAAAATATTATTTTTTCTATCATTCTTTTGCTTCCTAGATTTCTAGCCTCGCTCAGCTCGCAATTCCAAATATAGACAGTCTATATAGAAAAATAAAAACTATGTTGATGGGATGTTTACATGGTTTCCCAACCGCCTAGGTCGGAGTTACCATCCGTCAATCTAAACACAATATGAGGAATCATGTTGCTCAAGATGATACCATTAATTAAGTGTTCATATCGCTTTGCATGCAAATAGACTGGGTTGTTGAACTTGAAATCTTCGTCTGGTTCTCCATGCTTATGAAGATAGGGAGCAGGATAGAAGCAGCCCCTTTGGCCATATGAGAAATAGATGGCATTACTCCTCGTCATGAGGAATACCCCATAAGTTGACACCACTTCGCACTCATTGCGAGCGTGGTTGGTACACTCCCCCTGTACGTATCCATGCAATGCGACCGATTTTTGAACGCGGCAACTTTTACCACATAATAAGCAAATGGCAAGGTCGTCTTTCATGGCCTTATGCATGATGTGATCACCTTCTAGGAAGGCAAAATGTGAAAGCGAATTCGGTAGCTTGACCAACTTCGCTGTTCTGGAAGATGTTAAGGCAAAGCTCTCGATGGTTTTGATGGTAGAGCCCTTCCCTAGCGCCCTCTGGAAACTACCCAGGGATTGCTCAATATCATTTTCGAAGAATTCTCGTAAAATATTGATAAATGAGGGAACTTTCAAGTATGCAAAGAGAAAATCAGTTTCTCTTGTAAAATCTTCTTCTTTTGGATATTCCGCTTCAATAGCATACTGAGAGTGGAAAAGGATGCAAAGTCTTCTCAAAAAAATTTTAAGTGATTCGACTACTAATTGGTGCAAATGGTATTTTAAAGAATTCAGTTGTTCCATAGGGAAGTCTGGGATATCAGGATCTAAGCACATAACATTTCTTTTAATGATTTCAAGAATAAAATCAGCTTCAAGCAAAGGGTCTCCTTTAACTTCGATAGAAATGGGCCACGACAAAGAACTAGAATAATCTCGATAAAACCCTACTTTTAATAGTTCCTTGGATAGCGTTATGCAATCTTTCAAAACTTTTGTTTTGATCAATTCCTTCAGGCGCACGACAGGAGTTGTGAGAAACCGGGGTCCATGGTCTTCTAATTGAAAAGTCGGCTCTATTAGTTGACTGGCAACAAGCAACAAATTCATATTTTCCCTTTTGAGCTCAAACAGAGTATGAGGTCTAATATCCTGAACTGAATCGAAGTTTACATTTTTAGCACGATTTTGGTAAAGAAAACTTTTTAGCTCAGATAATAGCCGCAATGTCAGTAGTCTTTGGTTTGGCATTTCGTGAATAGTTGCATCTGCTGAGGAAGATCTCAAAGAAAGCTCGGTATTCAAAACCGTGTTTACTAAAAGACGGTTAATAGTACTAAAGGGTTGTTCTTTATTTGTCGTCACATCACAAATTAAATCTTCACAGATTCTTGCTGCCTTCATGCTAGTCGAAAGTAGTAGGGAAGATACATTATCCTCCTTGAGTTGTAGTTTATTTTCGAAAAAATCTTTGGCGGCTCTGCAATTTGAACTAGCGAGTTTAGGCAAAAATGAATTGCAAAGCCCGTTGCAAAGAGGGCAATATAAAAGGCCGAATCCATATGCCACTGGAACATTTTTTGTCGTTTGATTGTGTGCAGCCCTAATGGATTTCATATGGTTTCCCAAGCATGATATGTGAGAACCATGGCCACAAGTTTTCATAACAGCATCCTGTTTAGTCAATCTCATCTGCGGAGTGAAACCAAGGTTCTTTATATCTGTAAGATTTCCATGTTCGACTGCATTAGATTCCTTGCCCGATTCTGTGTGAAAGATTGTGTCGGCCACTTCTTTAATCCTAGTAAAATCAACATTATGGTCACAAATATTACCTTCTTGATATGAGAAGTAAACGAATATGTCGTCCTCACCAGGCATTTTGCAAAAAACACATGAGTCCTTTGGGAACTCCCAGCCAACAGGGTCACCTGAAACAGAGTCCGCGGATGATTCCTTAAACTCTTCCTCATCGGTTGTTGGAATGCTGTTATTTTCAATAAACTGCATCTGTTGCCTTTCAAGTCTTCTTATAACTTTCTCTTTCTTCATTCTGGCCATTTTTTTCTTTCTTTCAAATTCTTCATCTTTACCGCTTTTCACAATGTTTGAAGACCATAATATTTCCGGAGTAAAAGAATGGGCTTGCTCCTGTAAATAACTAGCGGCATCAACGTGAGGAGCTTTTTCTGACAAATACCTGAAAATTTCTCTTATCGTACCATGGACACTTGAAAAATTATCCTTAAGAAGAAACTTGTAGAGAATGGACCCAATGCTATGGTAGTAGCAGTCTGCGGCATCCATGGAAGTGTACTCGTGCCAGAAAATTTTCATAAATTCGTTGAGGTTATTGACCACGCAAAGGTGAATCAAATAGACCACGTTCGGCAGCAGACTTTCGTAATCATATTTGTTTATGTGGTCCAGTGAATTTTTCAAGAAAAGGCCAAAAGTCTCTGCGGAAGATATGGAAAATAATTTGAAATACGGAGAATTTTTCAAAGAGTTGACTACTCTTTTTGCGGGAACGAAAGTATCATCATAGTTCATTTTGTTTTTCGTGGCCATCGATAACCTAATACTTTTTTCAGCTTCATATCTTTTGCTTGATGAAAGTCCAATGTAAAATGGGTCGACCTCTTCACGGTATTCTGGCTTCAACGTGTACATGCCAGAATCCATCAAGCCGGCCGGTGGAGTATAATTTGCATAATTTTCCAAATATAAATCGAAGGCTGCATGTTTCGTAATGTGCTCGGGAATAAAATTCATTATTTGTGAATACGTGCAGTTTTTAAAGCACAAGGCATGTATAATTTCTGCCTTTAAAGTTTTTTCGAATCCGTCAACAGAGGAAACCATGGTTAATGATTTGATTTCGGTAAGCAGTTGTATCAAGAGCAAAAAGCATTGGTTCACCATTGCAATCGTGGTTTCTGAATCAGGAAAATCTCCCATGGGAAACCCATTTGCCCAATGCTTAAGGCCCCACCTAGAAAGAAAGGTGACCATAAAATCGTTGGGGTCTGCTAAGGCCATGCTAAATTGAACATTGAAAACGTCACTCATAAATGTGAACTCCCTCATGCTGTATCTAGTGTACATTCTCGCTTGGTGTGTAATCGGTGTCCCATTCCTCACCCAAAACCCAATGTTAATTTGCCCCAGTAACACTAAGGTTGACAACGAGGCCTCAGATATGTACAAGGCTTTTTTCCTATCTTGAAACACTTCCTCGAAGTTGATGTAGTGCTTAAGATCATCTGGCAAGGGTGCATACCTACCGCATTGGCTCCATTGGAGAACAAATTTAAAAAGATAGGACATCGGATTGAAAAAATTCTGGGTATCCACTCCCACTTGAAAATCTACCACGTCTGTTGTATGACCACATATTGTCTCTTGTATTTTCAATAAAGTGGGATTGTTTAAATTTCGCTCTATCAGGGTCTTTGGTGATGTACAAGATCGCAAGTCCTTCCTAAAATGACTTAGCGAATTGAACTCCTTCTCCACAGCAATGTTAATTAACCTGGTAACAATATTCTTGCGTGTTTCCGGGTCCATTATGAGCGAAATGCTTCGTACGTATCCATCGGTCATGATTAAAATGGATGAGAAGAAGAAATAGTACGACGAAAAGTCAAAGTTTTCAAATTCAACGTGTTCCGACATCTCCCTCTTCAATGGAAGAATATTATTAAACTGGGCAAATGATTCGACGATGGCCTTCAGTATGCCTTCATCTTCTAAAAGTTCTTGCGGTACTGTATTCGTTGACATGAGGACGCAAATATCTTTGAAGCAAATTATGGTTCTCCTATTTCTGATCGTTTCGTTGGGTAATTTGCATCCGTAATATAGAGGGATAGGTAAATAAGCCACTAAATCTTCTGAATTGAAGGCCATTAGAGTGAATGCAAATCTCAAGGTACGCTGAACAAACCCAGATCTGATTGCTATATTTGTAGTCTCAGGATCTTGAAAAGTGTACTGAGAGAGAATCCCCATCATCGAAACTTTAAAACCAGTACTATCTGATGCCACAGCACTGTACAATACTGCCAGGTATACATCCAAATACTGCGCTGCCAGATATTTTCTTCCCTCGTCAGTGATGGTGAATAACGTGCATAGAATTTTGACAATCCTGTGTCTTGACCATCGTGACAAAAAATTGGGAAATTCTGTCAGGATATATTGAAACCTGGAACCATGGAATGCATGGAAACGGGTCACGCTGTTAGGAATGTCAGTTTTTTTAAGCCTTGTATTATAGTCGGTCATGACGCTTTGCAACCTATCATCTTGAGAATCGAAGTGAAAATTCCATGGTGTGAACCAAGGGAAAGTATCACGCTGCTCGTAAGACACCAAGAATCCTCCTAATAGATTTATCTTGGAAGTAAAGGGGCTGAGTCTGTTAGATGTTAATTTTGTTGACAACACGCCTGATTTCCATTTGTCCAACATGCACATCCTCAGAGATGCCTTGGTCTCCAAGGGCACGTTTCCGTCGCTAAAAATTGTGTGAAGCCATTCGATTAAATTTTCAATCAAGTCCCGCTTGAAAGTATCATTGATGCTTCTGATGTGGTTTTTAGCGCCTTCGTTTTGAAATTGCGTAGAGATCTCTTCCAACTTGCTCCTATCCCTAGACGTGATAACAGTCACTGAGGGTGCCCCTTCCTCCAGCACATTTGTCATTGCTATGGCATACTCTGTAGGTTTATTTAGAATGCGAGCTATTTTGGCTGTTAAATCCATGTAGTGCATCTGACAATCCTCTTCATCAATTTGCAAATTCCACACGGTATCCTCATCTTTCGCATCGTCTATATGCCCTTGGGAATCTTTCAACACAGTGTGGTCCCGTTGGATAGCATTATTTCCGCCCTGTTGCCTTGCCATTTCCATGGGTTGAGCAGCTTCATTTTCCTCCTTGAGATATACGATCACATCTATCAAATAATCCAAAACGTCCTCAATCGTCGAGAGCGCCAACTCATGATAGCCGGGTGGATCCACTCTGGGCCCGTTGTTCTCCTCATTCTTACATAAAAAGGCGAAGCGAGGCTCTTTGAACACAAACGGATCACCACAGTGACAAACACGCCCTTCAGGTCTAACCACCACTTTGGCAGTATAGGAATGTCCCATGTGCTTTTCTTCATCGAAACAGTACTCGCATATCTCGTAAAGAGGGTTCGTGGTGCAGGTAAAGCAATAAAAAACTGTTTCCGTCGGGTAGCATTGCCTTGAACACATAGCCCCTCGGTGATTCACACCTTCACAAATCGACAAAACGTTTGGTTTCCAGTCTACATCTTGCAAAACACGTTTGTAAGTACCATCGTCCCAGTGCTCAGACTCAAAGACTGCCACTACGGTACCCCAATCGATGCTAGCAGCAGGGCATCTCATCAAAAGGTTCAGAACTTTAAACAACAAGTAACTCACAGCATCGTTGTAGTTGTATCTCGCCAGTCTCGGCAGATGCACCAGGAAATCTCTAACATTAGCCACACCGTAATTCATCAAATGGGAAGAAGAATGAAAGAAGAAATAAACACCACAATTCCAATACCAGGCCCTATATCAAATCTGAGTAATATGACACTTGTCTTATCAAGACCTTCGGTCTCTTTTACACCTCTATTTTGTACAAGTTGAAGTGTAAACGTCGCGGAAAGTTTGCCGCCACCGGCGAAATCGAAACTAAGATCGTGAAGATGATTGATAATTGCGGAGAAAAAACCAATGAAGGGAAGGAAGGAGAGACTACCACCGTGTATATTTGATCGATCTAGCGCACAGGATGCTGTCAAGTCGGCTTTCTGGCCCATTCTGATTAAAGAACCGCGGTGGCGCCTACATATGGTAATTTTGAGCTGCTCGAGAGCGGCAAAGTCTAAGTGAGTGTATTCCAAGATGCTTGACCTCAAGTTAGACATGCATCAGAGGTGTAATGTCAGCTAAACCACTTTTATTGACCCATATTTGGGCGTTATATCACGATTAGGGGGGCTTAAGTCATAGCTTACGAGGTCGTAAAAAAAGGTTTAAGGTCTGTAAGTGCCAAGGACTTTTACAAGCTTCAGTCAAGCTAAAGGACCATTTAAAGAGGGAAAAGAGATCCAAGTGAGGTCTTGAAAGCGTTGCATGGAATCAATTCTGCGTTTCAAAAACCAGTTTTTAGTAGTGACATTCCTCTGGGCGGATTGATACTCTGTGACGAGAATCGGAGAGAAATAGAGAAGCAGCGGGTTGAAGTGAAAATGTCAGTGGTTTCAGAAGTTCAAGCCCATTTGCAGAGAACTTTGCCTTCGATTCATGACATCCAGTACTTCAAGAATGTGAGGGGACCTACCGAGAGGGCAGACATGGACAGAGTGTTAAGAGAAATGGTGTTTCGATACTTGCATTTTATGATATCGAGCAAGGGGAAGTACTTGGGGGTTATGTTTCCTGGCGGTGAAAAGGAGGGCGAAGGTGATAAGTTTCCACACTCTTTTGAAGATTCGTTGAATTTGCATAATGCCTCAGTATTTAGAGACGATCCATTCTACAAAGTTGACGAGTCGAAGGTTTACCATGTGCACAAGCACAGTGGAAGAAATTGTGGGAGGAAGTTCAAAGTCGGTGAACCTATCTACAGGTGTCACGAGTGTGGATTTGATGAAACCTGTGTGCTGTGTATCCACTGTTTCAACGCTAAGGACCACGAGTCACATCATGTGCACATAGACATTTGCCCAGAATTTTCGACAGGCATATGCGATTGTGGTGACACTGAGGCGTTTGTGAATCCTTTGCACTGTAAGGCAGAGGAGGATGACGGTGATGAAGCTACCGAGGAGATTCGAGAGGATGACGTTTTTCAAAGTGAAGAGATGGAGAAATTGTTCGAAGCAGTACTCACAGAAGTCTTTGATCATTTCATAGATGTGTTCAACCAGAACATCGAACCCTTACCTACTTTGCAGAAGGAAATCACTTTGAAGCTAAGAGAGATGACGCAGCAGGGTAGATTGAGTGAGAGGGCTCAATTCTTGAGTGATTTGGCCTATAGAAACAAATACGTGCAATCCGAAGTGCCAGAGAATGATGATATGACAAAAGAGCACGGGTATGCGGAAGATGTGGGTAACTATACTGTAATAATTTACAATGATGAGTACCACAATTATTCTCAGGCAACTACAGCATTGAGGCAGGGCGTCCCTGATAACAAGCACACAGATTTACTCACTTCCAGAATAGATAGTGAGGGTAGAGCCACGTTGAAATGCTCCACAGAGCTCTCTGCAGTTATGAGTGGGTTCTTTGCTGTCCAGACCAACGGTTTAAGCGCTACATTAATTTCCTGGTCAGAGTACATCCATCAGGAGGTCTGCAAATACCTGATCCTTTGGTTGAATCACTGTTTAAGCATACCAAATTTGAACTTTCAAAATGGTTTCAGAAGAGCCATGGGAGAAGTCTTATGTGCCCGCTACGACCGTGCCTCACAGGCGGTTGACAAAACTCCAGTTGTGCGTAAATATTTTGCCAACAAGTTCAACGAAGCGGATCCATACAAATACGGAGATCTTTCGATTTTAGCAGTGGGCAATAAGATCCCTTTGGGCCATCACAAGGAACTGCCCGCATCTAGTATCCATTCCATCTCTGCAACCTTAAATGAAGTGGTCAGTCCAACCTCTAGACGCTATTTCAACTCCAGATTACAGCATATCCTTTACTTCGATAATAGGTATTGGAAAAAACTGAGGAAAGATGTGCAAAATGCTGTCATCCCCACTTTGGCTTCAAACTCTACTTACAAGCCACTGTTTTGTCAACAAGTGGTGGAGATTTTCAATCATATAAACAGATCTGTGGCTTTCATGGATCGTGAACCTCAGTTGACTGCACTCAGAGAGTGTATTGTTCAATTGTTTACCTGCCCCACCAATGCAATGATGGTTTACAAAAATGGTAGTTTTAACGATGTTATGTGGTCTGTGATTGACATTTTTGTTGAGTTTTCTAAAGTGGAGGGTGGCTCGCTAATATGGCAGAGGGTACAGAAGAGTAATCCCACAAAAAGCTATGGGGTAGTTTTCAGACAAGGTCTTTATGCCGTGGAGACGCTTTTGAGTAAGGTGACCGACTGTAACATTATTTTGAAGCCTGCGGAGTTCATATCTGTCGTCACATTGTGCAAACTGTTCAACGGAGCTTGGAAAATCAAACGCAAAGAAGGCGAGCATGTCTTACACGAGGATCAACATTTTATTCCCTACTTGGAGTATACCACCTCGATCTACAGTATCATCCAGACGATCGAAAAAGTCTTGGAACATTCTAGGGAAGTTATAGATGAATCCCTGTTGCTCAATGCGATCAGATTACTAACGACATTTTTGGGCAACAAAACGTTGACTTACAAGTTAGTTTATGAATCCCATGAGATCATAAAGATGGAAGTTAGTAGAGAGCGCGTTGCGTTTATGAACCCGGTTCATACCTTGTACTCTTTTTTGATAGAAAAGATAAGTTTGCGTAAGGCTCTTGAAGCTACGCAAGAATGCACCGATTTTTTGAAGGTGTCTGATTTTTCTTTGAGATCTGCTGTTTTATGTTGCCAGATTGATGTTGGGTTCTGGGTGAGAAATGGTATGTCAGTTTTGCATCAATCTTCATACTACAAAAACAATCCCGAGTTGAGTTCTTACTCTAGGGATATCCATCTCAACCAGTTGGCATTTCTAAGGGAATGTGATGATTTGCCAAGGGTAATTTACAACATGCTCGATAGGTGGGAGCTTTTTAGCTGGTTTTCTGGCTCAGTGGATTTCGATCATACAATTTATGATGATAAGATTGCCGCTATCGCTCAGCAGTTCATCGCTTTCGTGTATCAGGTTCTCACTGAAAGGCAGTTCTTCAAAAAGTTCCCCTCCACAAAGGTGAAAAGAATGTATCACATTAAAAACGCCCTCATTTACAACTTATGCATAAAGCCTCTTTCCTATTCCAGGTTATTGAGGTCAGTGCCAGACTACTTCACGGAAGATTCATCAGAGTTGGAGGGTGCTTTGAAAGAGATTTCGGACTTTGTGGAGCCAAAGGGTTTGGCCGATAGCGGTGTTTTCAAGTTGAAAGAAGAATTATACTCAAAGGTCGATCCTTTGAAGCTCCTCAATATGGAAAATGAGTTTGAGACAACTGCCAAAATAATAAAGACCCATTTAGCAAAGGATAAGGCCAGCGCCACAAAGGTTGTCTTGCAACCACAAATCATCTCACCCAAGGATATGGACGAAAGAGCTGCGGATTTGGGCAAGTTTACAAGGACAGACGTATTTGCCAAGCTAATTTACAAGTTGCTACAAGTTTGCATTGATAAGCAGGAAGGAACCTTTTTATATGAGTTGCTTCATCTGGTTCACGGTATTTTCAAAGACGATGAGCTTCACAATGGAAAGGACTCGATCCCGGAAGCATATCTTTCAAAACCCATTTGCAATTTGCTTTTAAGCATAGCAAACTCAAAGGCAGACGTATTTTCTGAATACGCTATGCGGAAGGCTGATTATCTGTTAGAAAGTATGATTTTGAAACGACCAGCTGAAGTATTCGATTCATTGATCACCAGCTTCGGCAGGCAATATGTGGACGATTACAAGACAAGGAAAATGAATCAAGATATCGACTTGAATGAAGATGAGAAGGCTAAGAAAAAGAGGTTCATCAAGAAGCGCCAAGAGAAGCTCATGGCAAAGTTCAATACTCAGCAAAGCAAATTTATGAAGGAAAATGATTTTCAGTTTGCGGGGAAAGAGGCCAGCGAGGTAGATGTTGAAATGGATGACAAAAAAGTTACCGAAGGAGAGGAGTTTACTTGTTCCCTCTGTCAAGACAACACATCCGCAGACTTGTTCGTGATTCCGGCATATCATGACCAAACTCCCATTTTCAGATCGGGTAATATTCTCAAGGTAAAAGAATTTGCTGCTCCCTGGCAAGGCTTTTACAATGACGATCAAAAGCTCATTTACGATGATGACAACGTACTAGAAAGTCTCGAGGTTAATGGTGTATTAGGTTCTAGGAAGGTCGTGGTATCTTGCAATCACAGCATTCATCACAGCTGTTTCAAAAGATATGTGCAGAAAAAGAGGTTTTCAACTAATGCGTTCATATGCCCATTGTGTCAAACGTTTTCCAATTGTGTTTTACCCATCCGCCATGTGTCACAGGTAAACACCGGTCTCTCCATAGAGAGTTTGGTAAATGAGGAAGTGTCCGTCGATGTATTTGCACGCTTATTAGAAACGTTTAGTTCGGCTGATTTTAAGAACGTTTATTCGACATTTAACCTTGTGGCTCTTCATTCGCATTCTTACGATAAGAATGCTCGGAGTTTGCCAGGTTTCCAAATGGCCGATACTTCTTATATACTTTCGGTACATTGGGCAAACACCATATCGATGCTAGAGATTGCCGCTAGGTTGGACGAAGCTTCCAGGGGAAATTATCTGAAAAATAGGGAACAAAAGTACAAGACGCTAAAAAACACATTGATATGTATCGTGCTGATGTGTTACAGCGTAGGCAAACCCAATCCTGAGTTCAGGCCTTACGAAAATAAGGACGGCGTCGTTTGGAACCAAAATCAACTTTTCCAGTACATTGTGAATAAGTGTTTGTTTTCTTCGGAACCATTCCGTGAGACTGCTACACATGCGTTGGTCAACTATTCCAAGCAACTGGTCACCGAATTTATAAAGGGTATAAACGCGGACGATGTTGAGGAAATGCACAATAAAGCGAAGGAGCTTGGCGGACTCAGCCGAGTTGAAGACTCTAACATGTTGAGTACCTTGAAAGAAGTTTGTGTTCTTCGGATAAGCGACCCTGAGCTTTCAACGAAGGTTTACGACTTGGCTTACACCTCTCTTTTAAAGAATATGCTCCCTACGTTGAGGAGGTGTTTGATTATGCTCAAGTGCTTCCACGAGCTAGTGCGAGGTTCTGAAGAAGAAGAATTCTGTGTCAATGGGATTAATTTCGAAGAGGACCAACCGCAATCGTTACCCCAGTGCGTGAATAACGTTATCTCTGCTCTCACGGAGTTTGGCTCCTTACAGCAGCTTTTGGCCCAGGGTATTCCCCACATGAAGTTAGTGGAAGACTCATACTTGGTGGGTATCCCGTACGAGTACTGTGGTATAATCAAGTTGATTGATTTGGCCAAGTACTTGAACACCTACATAACCAACTCCAAAAAGATCAAACTGCGTGAAGAGCATTCCATGCGTATGAAGAACGTCAAAAATCGCCTCGACTATAAGATCTGTCTAACTTGCGGTGTCAAAGTGCATTTGAGACCAGATCGCCATGAGATGTCAAAACACCTGCTCAAGTACTGTTTCAAGTCTTTCGGTGCATTTTTGGTGCCCAACACAAGTGAAGTTTGTTTGTTCTTGTCTCAGCCAACCTCGACAATTTTCATATCGGCGCCATATTTGAACTCTCACGGTGAAGCTGGTAGAAACGCCATGAGACGTGGTGATCTCACAACTTTAAATCTCAAACGTTATGAATATTTGAACTTGTTGTGGATCAACAATGAAATCCCGGGGTACATCAGCAGGGTTATGGGAGATGAATTTAGAGTGAATATTTTGTCCAATGGGTTCTTCTTCGCATTGAATAGAGATCCCCGCCCCAGGAGAGTGCCTGGTACTGGAAACGCCAGTGATGATGATGATGAAGACGATCCAGACGAGGCCGAATTTTACAGTGGCCACTCTAGTGAGGAGGACGAACGGGATGTTGATATGGGAGAGAACCCTCTCGGTGGTCTCTTTGGCGGCCCAGAAGGCGGCAACGTACGTGGGTTCCTGCAGGTATTTGAGAATTTACAGAATGCAGTGGGTAACGGGATCAACCCTGATGATACCCAGTTCGCTACACCAATATTACAGTTCTTCCCTCCACAGTTTGGTGGCCTGAACGCACAGCGCGACTTGGATGTTAACGGTAACGAGGACGACGAAGTACTGGATGAGATACCAGAGCAGCAAGATGAGGAGAGATATAGCGAATGATGTGCATGTTGCCTACATTTAGTTAGTTAATAATTGTGCCTTAATAAAACTTGTTATTTTGTTCCCGCCTTTTTTTACTGACAACTTGGAATTTTAGGGTCATGGTGTACGAACCAATGATATGGTAGAAAAACTTTAAAGAGAAAGGCCCGAAAAATGGTAAAACTTGAGAGCATTGATACCTACATATTAGTTAATCTCAGATTGACGAAGCTTGAGATTCTTCCTTAGCTATTGAACCGAATCCTCAAAACTCAGTATTAAAAATGGTATGTACAGTTAGAGTTCTAACCTAAATCAATGAGAATTCTTATTAACCTTTAAACAGTCCTTCTCTACTCTATACAGGGTTCTTTTCAAGAGAAACTCAGTGATGGTTGGCACCGTCCTGGGTTGCGCCTTTGTTTTCCAAGCTGCTTTTGACACTGGTATTACCTCATTCTACGAGCATCACAATAAGGGCAAATTGTGGAAGGATGTGAAACTTCAATTGGCAAGCGGTGGTGACGACGATGACGAAGACGACGACGACGACGAGTAAGCATCATCATTTGAATTTCTATAATTTACGAGCGACCAGAAGAAAAATTAACACACGAAGGGTAGAACCCAACCAATCCATATATATTCCTATTTCTTCATAGACGTATATGCATATATTTATTTTATATTCACCGGTAACAAGACGATGATGAGAAAGGTATATTTCGTTGAGAAAAGGATTGGAGTCTTATGTACAAGTGTAGCTGATGCAATTTAGATCTCTCCAGAGGCGGATGCCTGCTGTATCCTGGCGATGTAAGCCTTAGATACGACGTTCCAGCTTTTCATGTACTTGATGAGACATTCGTCCACGCAGGGCTCGTTAGGTTCGCTGTACGGGCTATTTAGGCACTTCTCGAAACAATTTTCAGTCACTTTATTGACCAACTCGGTGGCATTAGCAACTGCCAATTCTTGGCTGATTTGATTCTTCACCTGGTTGGTTAGTCCACCTGAGGAAGAAGGCTGCGAGTTAGAACTCATAGTTTGCTGTTGAGAAGGGGCAGAGCCACCGAAGATAGAGGATAGACCCATTGTTGATAGATAAAATGTTATAATATAGTCAGATTGTTCGAGGAAATATGATTTGGTTCTTATTCAATTATTCATTGTCAATCAGTATTATTGAAAAAAAAATTTTAAAGATCACGTACACATGAACCATTCACTGTAGAATCCGATGCAGCTTGAATCCATTATACAATAGTAAGCGCAAGTGGTTTAGTGGTAAAATTCATCGTTGCCATCGATGAGCCCCCGGTTCGATTCCGGGTTTGCGCATTTATTTTTCAGGTCCGATAGAAGGACCCATCCGATACATGTTCGAAACTGTAGGAGAGCATAAACAAATAGAGTTGGAGACCGATTTGAGGGTCGCCAAACATAACTTGAGGGTGACTTTAGAGGTAGAGGATCTGGCATAACGATAAATGCAAGTGTTACTAGCTCCATTAATCTTCATAAAATATTCTCCTATTCTACGAAGCTATGCAATGTGGCGATGTATTCCGATTCCAGAATTCTAAATCCACTGCAGTGATTTCTTTTTCGATTTAATTGGTTCCTTTCATAAAGTTAATTAGTTATCTCAAAAATTTGTTGCGATTTTATCTCATTAATAGCTTCTCTATAAGCTAAAAGTTTAAGCTATTTTGGTAAAAGTAAATAAAATAAAAAGAGATTTGCTACTATTGGAAATCATTAGTAATGATTGTGAGAGGAAATTTTTACCACAGCAAGGTTAAGTATGGCAAATAAAGGCAGGAGTGATGAAATATCGGCTGCAGTTTCTCCATTTTAAAAAATATTCTGCTTAGTGACTTTCTGCAACCATGAAGAAGATAGAATATAGTCGCCACAATTAGGTGTGCTTTGATAAAATTTCGGAACCCCCTGGAGAATCACCGAGTAGAATTTCCTAGGGATGGCACAATTCCAAAGAGAAAATAGTGGTGACTATTGTCTTACTACAATATACTATCAAGATGTTCTAATAAGGATAGTGGTAATTTAGCACATCGATGAAAAATCAATATGAGAGATATTACTATCTTGTTTATATACATTTTAAACAATTCCGAAAAGATGACATGGTGACTCCGATGGTACCTTTATTTGAATTTTGAGAAAACTATTTTCAGTCCGTTCAAAATTCAAAATAGTCGTATGTTCAGGCATTTTTTGTAGGTGAAGTAATGTCTTTGAAGCTGCGCCTGTTGAACATTTCATAATTTTGGTGATTAAAAATTACGGCCTTGCACTCATTAAACCACAGAGTTTATGCACACAGAAAATTGATCAAACAAATTATAACTTCGTAGCACTGAAGAGCTTTTCGAGAAGAAGAAACTAATAGAATGAAACAGGTTAGTTGCAACAAAAAATTACATTCTATTCTCATTCATAATTCGACCTATAAGTTAGATTTTCTTACCCATGACAACGAAGTGCTGTTATAAAGAAAGAGTCGGCCGATGTATCTTATTATGGAATGCTGGGAATTGTTGTTCTGGAGTTGAAAAACGATTCCGTAACTGTGCAATCATTTTTGCTTGTTTTTTTAGTAATACCAATGTGGCTCAAATCTTCATGCACAAAAATCCCTGAACCTTCAAAATGGAAAAAAAAAAGCTTTGCACTTTTTATCAATTCCATGAATTTGCGGTTTAATTAAATGCCGATACTAAATATTATTAAGCGCCAATCAGATTATTTCAAAATTATTGCCTAATATCTCATTATTACTCGTTTATATCTGTTAGTTTTTGATAAAGTACACTATTCTGTTCGAACCTCGAAGGGCGCATTCGCTTCTTTTTCCCAAGTATCAAGTCGAAAACTTACACTTTGACAAAGTCTTAAGTTCACACGAAATCCTTGAAAACGGAACCCATTGAAAGCAGTTGAATATCATCGAGGTACAATTCAAGTTGCGTTCATTATCGGCAGCTCTATTCTGCGAACTTCCGGTTAGATACAGAAGTTAAAGGGCTTCAATATGATTCACGCCGTTCTGATATGTATGTGATACCAACGGACCTTACACTCCTGTTGCCTTTTACTAACTTCCATCTACAGTTAATAAAAAGTGTCAGCCAAGGTTAGTCAAATTTTATACACCTGTTTACCTGCCCAAGCAAAAACTTCTTCTAGAACAAGTGTACGAGCTTATATCCCAGCGAAACAGTGATTTCCAAAGCTCATTTTTAGTGACACCACCATCTCTACTTAAGGCTACTTCTGACAGTGATTCGTTGGAAAATGAAGACATTCAAATTATCTACAAGAACTACGCAACACTGTATTTTACCTTTATAGTGGACGACCAAGAATCTGAACTGGCCATTTTGGACTTGATTCAAACGTTCGTGGAATCTCTCGACCGCTGTTTTACGGAAGTCAGCGAGCTGGATCTCATTTTTAACTGGCAAACCTTGGAAAGCGTTTTGGAAGAAATAATTCAAGGCGGTATGGTGATAGACACAAACGTTACCAACATCGTCAATTCTGTGGACGAACTTAATAGGGCGTCAGAGCAAGGTGATGGGTCTGTGGCCAGATTGGCGTCTTCAAGCTTTAGTAGCGCCCTCCAGGCGTTTGCCGGTGGCGGATTCACACAATGGGCTTCGGGACAATAAATAATAATTCAAACATATACAATTATGTACATGGTAGCCGTCTCTCGAGGGTCTTACCAAAACTTCCACCAACTCTTAGATTTGCTATTTACAATTTGTTGGGTTTCTGCCGAAGTCTCTTGCCTTAGCTTAGCCAATTCCTCGTTAATCCTCTTTAACTCTTCCTTTTGCACTTGATCAGCTTTTAATTTTTCAAATTGTTGCCTGTTTTTGATCTGGGGGCTATTAGTGCCCTCAAATGGCGATTGGATGCTGCCTGTCTTCCAAATGGGTTCGTCACTTAAAGCAGTTCGCTTGACAATTTTCATCAACTCTTGTTGCTCAGCTTGACGCAGACTTTTCTCTCTCTCATACTGCATCCTAAGTTCTGGTGATAAAGAATTTATGATTTCTTCGTCTGTAGGAGTTGTGTATTTAAATAATAGGCAGCCACTGCCAACAACTATTCCACCATAACCCCAAACTTTGAGCCAACGAATCCACAATGGTGTTTCCATGGCCAACAACTGGAGTGAAAGACAGATTATGAAGTCTGTAGTCTTCAGTGCCCATACATCAAAAAGCTACCAGCAGCTTCTGCAGGAGATCCTTCCAAATTGGAAAAATCGCATCGCGACTGACGGAGAAAATTGTTCCAAAAGGCATCAATACTATATTAATAAATATTTTATTATTTCAAAAATGAGCAGCGAAATATACTCCCTTTCTACAATTTATCGTCTCTATATCATTTTTTACACTTTTCTAGCCAACGTCACTGCACGATTTAGCTGCACAATTCACGGTACAAGAATGGTGTGAACACTTTGGCAGCTGTGAATAAAATCATGATTCCCTCAAGAAGAGCCATAGGTAATCCCAAAAAGCCGCGTTCTTCGATGTTCAGATAAACCGCGTATAGAGCAACTGCTGAGAAAACTCTGGTTAACAAAAGAGGTTTGGGCAAGAGTCCAGATAGGAACGCCACAGGCACGCTGACACAGTCACCACCACGTTGGAAGTATTTGAAGCAGCCCCTTTGCAATTTTTTCAAATTCTCGTTGTCTGCAGCAAAAAGAGAATAAAGAGCGACCGATAGAACATTGAGAACCGCATCGTAAGTCTTGCGCTCGTAATGATACCCCAATAGCTCGTCCAAGAGGGTCTCGCGATCGCTGAAATCCAGGTCACCAATGTTTTTGATAAATAGCACGACGTCATTGAGTCCCACGGTCATACCGCCTCCCGTCAAGGGATGTCTCATGTTGAGGGCATCACCAATCACACATAGTCCTGTCACGTCATTTTGCCTTGCAGGTAAATACGAATTGGGCATCGATTTGAATTTACCCTGAGAAAGTGCCTCGTCAAAGGATGGGCGTAGAGATTTTGGTAAAAATGGTTGCACATCTTTGATTAACCATGATTTCACGTCAGCGGGAATTTTTGGGGAGTTGTAAGCACATAGGATTCGAGTCTCCTCGGGACTGATCTGATACACGAGTATCGGCATATGATCATTGCCCAAGATGACGTGACCGTGCATCGGGGCAGGAATTTTGGCATCTTTTAAAGACATGCCAACAAATGAAGAACTCACGGTAGGTACGTGTTGCGGGTTCAGTTCCCTTCTGAATCGTGAAAAGATACCATCACAAACGATAGTCAGATGAGCTTTAAATTCAACTTGACCCCTACCGTCAATGCTTACTTTCGCACCTACGACCTCGTTCTTGGCATTTTTCAAAATTTCCACACAGTTTCCTTGTAACCTCGTAACATTTTTCTCCTCGCCCACAATACTTCTCAAATTGGCCAAAAATTTGCCATGCACAAACGCTACACCTCTTTCCCTCTCGTCTGCTTCATAATCCCTAACATGGATAGTATTGTCCTCCACAACCTTGTCGTTGCCATCCTTAACCAAATCCTTCAATTTCTCCACAGGAGGACAACTGGCCTTGTACGGGTACGGGATGTCTACCTGTTCACCATTGTAAAAAACCGTATAGCCCGTTACGGGGTAAGCATCGATATTGTTTATGGCTTGGATCATGCCCAAACTTCTCAACGCCCTCAAACCACCTGGTTGCATTAATTCTCCAACAATTCTATCAGGCATGGACCAATCCCTTTCCACTATCAAAACTTTTTTCCCCTTTCTCGCTAATCCCGTAGCAACCGTAGGACCAATGACACCAGCACCGATAACTATAGCATCGTAAGTGACTTGAGAGTCTGCGTTCAACAAATTTGCAGCGACCATTTTTAAATTAAACGGACGTAATACTTGAAATTACTCGACCTGAAGCCCTTATACAATACCTGCCTCTTTTACAATTTCTTTCGAGCAAATTTCAGCTGAGAAAGTCGCAAAACAAAGCCACTCCAACGAACAGATGAGTTGTGCCGCTGAACTTTCCGAAATTTCCAAGTCTGCTTGACGCTAATCTCGTGTTTATATACAAGAGACCCTCTTATCGTTCAAATGTGAGGTGACCTTTTGAATGCAGCTTCACGTTTTTATTTTTTTTTGAATTTTTTTCCCAAGGCGTAGTAAACGAGCAAGATAGTAAACGATCCACCGAGTTTACCAAATGAATTCGTTAAGGCATAAGAATTAACTTTAAATTGTGGATTTTACGTATTTACGATCGCATCGGGAGGTTCCCTTTGTTTTTAACCGTAAAGGTTCACCAGAAATAGTTGAATCTTCCGTATTTTCGTAAAATTTTCGAACTGTGTAGATTGTTCGAGCGTAAAAAGCCCCGCCTATACCAGTCCGATATATCCCAGTACTCCGCTCGTTTAGCCAACAATACGGCGTAAAAATCTAAGCTTGTGTCAATTTTTCAATTGCATCAAGCAGTGTTGTGAAATATGCCTAACAGCGGTTTTCAGTTGTTCGATAGATACTGCGTATTCGATGGCAATTTCCCCCAGCAGAATATTTTCCAAAGTAGCAGCTGCTGATAAGCGTTCATCTTCAGTGCATTCAATATCATCGGCCGACTCGTAGTTAGCCTGGAAAAAAAGATATTTATCTTGCAATTCTTCCACAAAGAGTGGTCGGTGCCTGTCCTGTGAGCTCGTGGTAAAAGTCTCTGACTCAAGTGGGAACAATTTGTGCAGCTTCCTTTTGGCAATACGCTGATCAATCTTCAATTTTTCGTCGTTATTTTGCATAGGTAGGAAAGAGTTCTCGACCCACTCCAAGTATTGATCAGTTTCATTATCTGTCCAATCAAAAGTTTCTTGGGTACCCATACGAGAGGACAATTTTTTTATCTGCCTGTCGATGGTGTCCTGGCTCACTTCGTCTCTCCTCTGCCGCTGGGAGATTGCCGAAATCCATTTCAAAGGGTACTCTTTATCATCATAAAGCAGCAACCATTTCACTCCCAGAAGAAAGTAGGCAATAATTTTCAACTCCGCCCAATGTTGCGGTTTTTCGTTTGAGCTCAATGCAAAATCCCCGTCCTTTGAAGTGGCCCTGATTAATTTCACAGTGAATAAGAAAAACTCCGGCGGGAGAGTCGCCATCATGACTAGTTTTAGGACCATACCCTCATACATCACTATTTTGTTGAACTTATTACTGAAATCCGTCTTTTCACATAACTTTGAGATGTGCATGAAAACTTGGCCATCATGAGGACCTTTCCCTCCTTCAAAGATGCCCAAAAAATAATTCGGCAGTTGCATCCTCCATAACCGCGGTAGCTTTTCATTAGATTTGAAATATGGAAGATTACCAGATGACGCCCACTTGATCAAATCGCATGTATAGAGCGGCAGTCCCATGTGGACAGCCGCCATGTATAAAATGGCTAAAGTGGAAACTAAACTCAATCGTAGTCGATTTCTGTCTTTCTTCTTTTGCAGCAGGGTTTGATGCTGGTCAGGACCCTCGTTTAAACTGAAAACATCTTCATCCCTCAACTCAGCAGTCTCACTTAATGATTTTAAAACATTCATCCACACGATTTTTACGAGGCAATCAAACTCCTTGGGAAACTTTTGTACATTGATGAGCCATGTAGTTTGCCGCTTGAGGGTAAACTGAAGTGACTTGAGTAACAACAGACGGGCCTCACTGCCGTATATTTTCTTACTGCCTTGCTGCAGTTGTGAGCTCGCTAGCTGAGAAGAGTTAAAACTGGATTGGAAATTACCTGTAGCGTTAGTTGTTAGATTTAATCTTCTTGTAACTACTCCAGCATTAGCCGCATCTTCGTCTTCGTCATTGAATTCGACATCACCCTCCATGACATGCCCGTATTGACAAGTTCGTCTCCCATCAATGATGCGCCAGAGCCGAGAGGGACAGTTTGCAACACCGCACACAGGGCCTTTAATATAAGTTGACATATAGAGGGCCTTTACAGAGGACCGGTCTCCTAGACTGCTGCGCTTGTCTTTTCACCGTGTTTCCAACGTGCTTGAAGACATGTCTGTCTTAATTTCTCTTTATCTTTGATCAACGCTCATCGCTCGCAGATAGAAGAACGAAATTTTACCTGGAGGCGCTCAAACAACAACAAAACATAAAGGAAAAAAAAATATATATATACATATACGTTTATACATATATTAAAAAAAAAAAAAATCAGTTTTTTTTGGTTCTTTTCTTGATTTCTTCTCTTCTTCAATTACGGTTTTCATGGCTGTTTTTATAATGATTATTGTGATGATGGTGGTAGTTTTGTCTATAGTTGCTGGTACCCCCAACCCGAGGACCGCCTTGGCCCATCATCGCAGCCTGGAAAGGCACAGCACCTGGATAACCAAATCCCATCGGAGTTCCTGGAGCACCGCTCATGTATGCTGGCGGGATGTGGGGCGAGACTGCTTGAGGTGAAGGACTACCGCCACCATCGTCACCACCCATCATGGACATCATGTGCGGCATAGAAGGGTAGAACATAGGCTGCGGTTGAAAGGGCATATACATACCCATGTTCCCATTCATCATTGGGTTCGGTGAAGCTCCTGGGCCCACGGGAAACCTCATCATATTGCCCATGACAACTCCCATTTGCTGGTTGGCAGCAGCGGCAGCTGCACTCATGGAATTCATCTGGCGCTGTTGCAAGCTCATCTGAGCCCTCTGTACGGCAGTTCTTTCATCGGGGAAGAAAGTTTTGTAAGATTGTTCTACTGTACTGGGCCAAGTGGGGGCAGTAAAATAAGGTTTTTCGATAAAAAAGGGTTCCATGACTTTGGATTCACCAGCCTTTTCTTTTTGTTTTTCATCGTGTGCCTCCTTGGATCTCAAAAACATATTAAAGTTCCCTCTAAAAGCTTCCCTCCTGCTGTTATCTGGTGACAAAATTTTGGTTCCGAAAAAAGTATTTGTATACCTTTTCCTAGAGGATGTGCTCATTCTGCCTGAAGGTGAATCCAGTGGTAATTGCTCTTGGGAATTAACCTTACTGGATTTCTTGAGGTCAATCTTGCCCGAAGAAGGCGTGGCAGGCACCGATGGCCGGTTGCTGGAGCTTTGGGGCTTAGGAGGTAAGGAAGGGTCACCTTTCAAAGCAGACTTTTTCAAGATATCTTTCATGTCCTCAGGAACATCGTAGGGGACTTTGAACTTCTGAGAAAATTTCTTGAGCTCTTCGATTTGAGCCTCCTTAGCGCTAATATGTTTCTTGGAACCATTAGAAGTTTCTCTTTTAGTGGGCTTACCGGAAATAACAGGAGAAACATTTTCTTTGTTAGCGGCCTCCTCAGCAAGCCCCTTGTTAGGCAATTCTACCTGCTGCTTACTCGTTGTAGAGCCGCTCCCTGCTTGTTTGGAAATAGGGCGGTCTCCTTTTGTTGTTGTTGAAGAGATGATGGCGGGATCCATATGGTGTGGCTGATTTCTCAACGTGGGAGCCACATACTTGTTCGAATCCTGTTGCGAGCCAGGTTTGGCATTCGTCTTCAGAACCGCCAGCAACTCGTTCCCTCTTCTATCCACCCCGGAGTACAAATCCTCTTCATCCACTCCAGAGTCATCCGCCACAATACCTCTTTCCTCATTCAAATGATAATTGGAAGAAGTACCTTGCGATTCAATCTCTTTGGCAATTTTTTCAGCTTCCTTGAGCTTCTTTTCGTAATTTGGAGCATCCTTGTTAATTTTAGTCGTGTACAGATGTTCGTCGAAAGAGGATTTGATGCCAAATTTTTCCTCATTTACAGTAAATTGGTCCCAACCACCTGCGTTATCCTCCAAAGTCTCACCTAAATGTTCGTCGCCTTCATCAGGGGTCCACTTGAGCAATTCACGCTCCTTGACATCTGGTTTGCTTCCACTAATGTCAACGTCCGTCTTAAAACTTTTCCTACCGTTGTCCTCCCGTACTTCTTTCTCTTTCTTCTGTTTTTCCTCACTCTCCTGTTTCCTTGTGTTTTCCCATTTCTCATCCAGGGTAAAATCAATGTTTTTCAACTCCAACTCAGCTACATCTTCACCATGAATCAACAAAGTATCTTCCAGTTGGTCTCTCAATTTGTCGATACTGTCTGTAAATGCTGTGTCCACGACTTTAGGGAATTTCAACACGATGTCCATTCCGTTCGTGGATTCCAAATTAGATGCAACTAACAAACCGGAATATTTGGCTCCGGAAGTCACAGTTGCCACAGCTTCACAACCAATGCTATTAGCCATCAAGTAGTCGAAACGGTCGTTAAAACCCCTGGAGATCTCCGCGTTTTCGTAGAAGCTCGTGGACCCACCACCGCTGGGTCCACTAGAGCGGCCACCAGCTGTGGCAATACCAGCTCCGTTAGCACCATTCCCATTGTTACCGCTGTGATCCCTTCTTTTATTGTTGAAGTTCCCCTTCATAACAATATATCAACGAGAGCCACTCTCCTAGTTGCTAGTAGAAAAGAGAAAAAATACACAAAAAACTCCCACAATCAACTAGATGCAACCTTTCAATGGCAAAGAGTTGATGCAGAGCCACAGACTCAACCAAAGATCGTGTCTGGCTCTTAGTTGTCAATGATCGGTTTCCCATATTGTCCCCCGGTGAAAGTAGGGTGAAGCACCTGCCAAAAAGCGTAGATCACTACGAACGTATAGAATAGTTGCAATCGGTATGTTATGTAGCGTTACAAATCGTGCTTTGACGGTTCTCTATGAGCGTCCTGGAGCACAGAAGCTACCGTCTTCAGCTTGTTCCGCTCCATAAATTTGTCTATGTTGTCGTAGAGTCGTTGCGATACTTGTCTATACTCTTGCAAAGACGGAAGTAACTTGTCGAGGTCGGGCTCGACATTATACGTGAACTGGCATCCGCCAGGTTCCAAGTCCAACTCCTGCACGTCCCTCTCGTATGCAATGGAGCCATTGCGAGCGTCAGCATCTGGGATCAAACCGTAGGCATTCTCCATGGCCTTTACGAGGCTCGGATGCAAGTCATTACGCATGAGTCGGTCCGTGAGCCTTTTCTTGTTGCTCATTTGCAATTCTTCATACATTTCTCGAGCTTCTCGTAATTTTTTTTGTTGTCTGATCAATTCATCTTCCAACTTCTCAGCATTAGTCAATTCCTGTGCGTAACGAGCCTGGATGTATTGACGCTTGGAGACGATGTACTCAATTTCCACATCGCGATCAGATATTCGAGAAGGAAATTTCGTCTTCTTTAACTGGTGTTTGATCTTGGAGAGTATATCGCTCATGATGATGTGCTTCTGCCGATAAAGTGGTGCTGTATCGGGCGCCACGCTTTGAAGTTCGGCACTGTATTTATCAAACACTTGCTCAATGGCAGTCTCAAAATTCGTTTCGACCAATTGCACTACAGACCTTATCATATGCCTGGATGGTCTTTTCCACCGTTTTATTTCATAATTGGAGGGCAATTTGTCCCTGAACTCGTTGCGGACCACTTGGGGAAAGTCCCATGCATTTTGGACTTCGGACTCAACATCGCTACCCAGGTCTCGTTGCCTTCTCTTAAATCGTACCCTTTTGGGCGTGCTTACCTCTTCCTCTTGTTTTTCCTCCAGTTCTTCCTCCTCTATGTAAAAGAGCTGCTGCTTTTGAGGCGGTACCTTGTCCAACCTTAATGCATCACCGTCCACATCTTCCACACTGCTATCATCGCTATGTGCTTCAATTTTATCCAAGATTCCCTTCTTGGACATGTTAATATAATGATATTTTGTTGTTCCTTCATGTGTTCGGCTATGTTTTTTTTTTTTTCGTCAAGTTAAAAACAAGGTTGAAAATAATTATATTGAGTCGTTCGTTATACGCTTTAAAAATGATTTAACAAAAAATACAAGATTCAGATTATCCACTACTCAAGGTTTTTCATCTTCACCATGTATACATTGTAGATGTGAAGTGGAAGATTCATCACCTTGCTCTGGATCTTTCAACACATCCTGCGAAGGTGCATAAGCGTACTTGGATCTTTTTCTAATTCTAGCGCCGAAGATAAAGAACATATAGGGAATCGCACAGCATGCCAGTGATATGAATGCCATTAGTGAAGTCGCCCATTGGTATCCCAACCGGTGGTACATCTGGATTGTGAACAGGGGGACAGAACCACCCCACATTGATCTGACCAAAGTCTTGGCGGCCAACCCGGAGGCGGCGTAATGCTGGTACGAATCGACGATGTAGTTGTTTGCCGGGTTGTAGAGCATTATGAAACCAAACCCGCATGAAAACCCGCTGAATGCGGGGCCCGCCCAGGAGACCCGAGGGTATGAGGACCAGGCGTACGCGAAGAGACCGATGGGCACAAACCAGCATCCAATCATCATGGGAATCAATCTGAGCTCCGCCGGTGGGATCTGACCGCGATCCGTGTATTTTTTCGCTCTTCTGACGTAATCCTTATTGACGAATGGAGCCGCCACGGTGCCCAAGATGGTACCAGCGCCCAGGGGGATGAACATAAGACTCGTCTTGATGTTGCCCCAATTTTTTCCCTCGCTGTAAACCACTGGGTAGGAAAAGAAGAACATGTAGAGTAGACCGTAGATGATGGACATGTAAATTGTTACGAGAAACACGATCACTTCGGTGAGAAGGATCACGGGCCTCAACAGGCTGTCCTTGGCAACCGTTTTCCAAGGACGCTTCTTAATCTCTGAAATGGCCCTGTAGGAGGTATCACCGCCCGCTCTGAGCTTTTTGGCCCTCCTTCGCAAAATGGTCTGGTGGTGCGTCTCCGGGAGGAAAACAAACATAACCCCATAGAGACAGCCGCTGAAGATTATCATAAAATAGTAAACCCATCTCCATGAACATTTCTCCGAAAGCAGCGAACCCACAATGGGGCCCATCACAGGTCCTAAGAAGGGTGCCACGGAGAAGAGGGCCATTGCGGATCCTCTCTCTTCGTTGCGCCACATGTCGCTGAGCGAGCCGCCGATCAAACACATGGGCGCCGAAAATGCCACCCCATCCAGAAACCTAAACGCCAGGAGCATACCGATATTTGTCGCAGCACCGCATGGTATGATAAAACAGATGGCCACCAGTAAAGTGCTTCGGTAAATCAAATTTCTGCCTAGTTCCTCGGAGAAAGGTGCGAACAGCATGGGACCCAAACCAAACCCCCAGACTATAAGCGAAACGCAAAGACACATGACTTCGATAGAGACTCCGAAGTGTGCTGCTGGCGATTGCATATCGCCTGTGATGATGGCAGACATCATAGCCACGTCAAAGCAGATGATGCCCAGCAAGACGGTGTAATTCCAGCGAGCCCTCGTGGGCCAACACCTGGGGTCTTCTCTGTCGTTCTCCACAAACTGTACAATTCTGAACCCAGTCTCCTTATCGATGGGATATCTCCAAGGATCCCATTGATTCCAACCAGTGGTGGGATCCACGGCGAACTGCTCTGGCTGTTCCTCGTCAAGCACTGGCTCCACGGGCCCAAGTCCGTGGGTGCTAGACTCATACCGAGATAGAAACCTCTCTACAGCAGCTTCATCAGTGGTGGATTCTATATCTCTTTCCTCATCGCTCTTGGTTCTAAGCAATTTCGAGATGTAACTCCCGCGTTCAACCTCTTTTGAAGGTCTATGCGATTCGGTATCCGCGAATGAATTGTAAGAAACTTGGCTCACACTACTAGACATGAGATTTTAGAGACAAATACTCTACAGAGGCCTGAGCCGAATCTTTCCAAGATAAGTGAGTACTAAATGGCGTCAAAGGAAGGAGAACAGGGAAACCGTAAAAGTGAATCCCGTTTAAATATCAAGAAAGGACCAAAGAAAGAGAGAAAGAAACTTGCAAGGTTTGAGTCTTTCAAGCAAGAGAAAAAAGCTTGTCTGTTGTTGGGGTACGCTGCCCTGCGGCTGTTCTCTGGGAATGAATTTAGCCGCTGACGAAGCTGCAGGTACAACCGCATACCTTAAGAGCCGAACAGCAGTGTTGCAGCGGCTCTTATCGTGCTGCTTTGGCAGAGAGGGGGAATTCGTTACAGCCGTGGGCGGCTCTCGTAGCAGAAATTGGGCGAGCGGGGAAGTGTCACGCCTATGAGCCGCGTTGCGGGGAATGAAGAAGGGTGACGGCTCTATTGTGTTTTGTACGACTCAGCATACCGAATTCAGAATCACACTCAGAAACCAATTACGTGGGCGTGTGGTCTAGTGGTATGATTCTCGCTTTGGGTGCGAGAGGCCCTGGGTTCAATTCCCAGTATGCCCCATTTTTTTTCTCGGGCTCACCACCAGCTCTTAAGAGAACACTCCGCAAAACAAACCGACGCACCGTACGAGCAAGGGCTGCGGCCACAGCCAACAACGATCAGCTTAGGAGGTGGAAAAATATTTCGAATACTGAAATTTTACTCTGCAAAGGCTCTGTTATTTTTCACTTTCATGCGTAACTAAGACAAATAAGATCAAGTCCTCCAAATGCCTATAGTTTCTTAGTTCGAACAAAAGTTGCTAGGTTGTTCTTAATGGAACTGCCGCTCAAAACAACTACTTCTCCAGTAAAGGTATTGTGACAGATACGTACCACCCGTCTCAGTCGATACTTTTGCGAAATAACCATTCTTCTAGACATCATAATGGCTCGATAGGAACTTCAATATCGTTTCCCTCTTGTTTCCGTGTCGTTTCCAGACCGTTTCCCCAACCTTTTTGTTCTGATCTCTTTTTTTTTGAAAAATTGAAGTCATCGCTTATTTTTTTCCCTGTACTTGAAAAACCCTAACATTTCATAGCATTTCGCCATCGGCTAAGGTCCAGTCCAAAAGTTTTCCGCAGTGGAGTAATTGATGACTTCGTGGCCAAGCTGGTTAAGGCGTGCGACTGTTAATCGCAAGATCGTGAGTTCAATCCTCACCGAGGTCGATCTACTTTTTTAATTTTTTTAGTGTTAAAGCAATAACAATTCAAAGGGCATCGTTGAACGTCTCACAAGTCGTTAAACGTCTTGCCGCAATGCGCTATGTAATTGCGGTTTTTACGCGTTGCACCCAAACGCGTGAGATGTAGCGAGACGCGTGTTGCGTAACGCGTCATTTCAAAGTCGCGTAAAGTGCCCCAAACACGCGACGCGTAAACGACACATTCGTGCACCACATATCGAAGATCAAAGTGAAAATTTTCGGCCTTGCAGGCTTTACAAAATGACGGAGAACTATCCATCCTTTGGAAAGAAAGGAGCTCCATTCAGAGCGAAATGGAACCACGACCTACTACTACGACCACCACTGCCTTGACTCAAAACATTACTAATGTTCACGTTGTAGCATAAACGATGGTTTCTTACAGCGCCTCGCAGCTTCTTAGGTGCGCTTGCTTGCACGGAGGGATACCCTTCAGTTTCGTTAGGGAGTTATCTTCGCTCTGACCCATACCATTATCTTTCTTTCCCAATTTTTAAAAGTTCATATATAAGGGCACTTCGCAAGCAGGAAAAGCTGCATGCCAATTTTTTTGCCTTATATGGCTTTTTATTTAGGTGGTCACATCAACGCCACATCGGATCGATTCCATTTTTTCCTGCTTTGTCCTCGCGGATAATCTGAACAACTTTTAAGCCACCTTGTGTTTGAAACTCGTTTATTTGCTTCTTACTGATACCATATCCATACCAATCAAGTTCACCATGGTCAAAGAGACGCCCTCCAAGGTCGCCGCTAGTGCATTGTCCGATTTGGAACTTAAGGATTCCAAGAATTTACAGAGTTCGTTAGAGGCTGTTGAAGAAGAACCCAAGAGCGGAGCAGAGACGCACCAGTCACAGAAGGAACAAGAGGAAGATGCTGCCCTACAAGGTAGACTTTCAAAGGCGGCGGAGGAACACCATAGGTTTTTGAAATCGCACCAGGTGCACCGCCACAAATTGAAAGAGATGGAGAAAGACGAGCCAGTGCTTATGGAGAACAAACGTAGGTTTGTGCTCTTCCCCCTCAGATACCATGAAATCTGGCAGGCTTACAAGAGAGCTGAAGCCTCTTTTTGGACCGCAGAGGAGATTGATTTGTCCAAGGACCTGCACGACTGGAGTAACAGGATGAATGAAGGCGAAAGGTTTTTCATCTCAAGGGTGCTAGCCTTTTTCGCCGCATCTGACGGTATCGTCAACGAAAACCTGGTGGAAAATTTCTCTGCAGAGGTTCAGATACCGGAGGCCAAATGTTTCTACGGGTTCCAAATCATGATGGAGAACATCCACTCTGAGACTTATTCGCTACTGATCGACACCTACATCAAGGACCCCAAGGAACGTGATTACTTGTTCAATGCGATTGAACACATCCCTCAGATTAAGGAAAAGGCCGAGTGGGCTATCAGATGGATCCAGGATGAAAACGCCCTTTACGCCGAAAGGCTGGTGGCGTTTGCCGCGGTGGAAGGTATTTTTTTTTCGGGCTCCTTTGCCGCCATCTTTTGGCTCAAGAAGAAGGGTCTAATGCCTGGACTGACATTTTCGAACGAATTAATCTGCAGAGACGAAGGCTTGCACACAGATTTTGCCTGCCTGATGTTTTCGCATTTAAATAACAAGCCGGATCCAAACATCATTGAGAGAATTATCACAGAAGCCGTTGAGATCGAGAAGAGATATTTCATCGACGCTCTCCCCGTGGCTCTGCTGGGCATGAACGCCGCGCTGATGAACCAGTACGTTGAGTTTGTCGCAGACAGGCTACTGGTAGCTCTGGGGAATGAGAAGTATTTCAACGTTACCAATCCATTTGATTTCATGGAGAACATTTCCCTGGCGGGCAAGACAAACTTCTTTGAGAAAAGGGTTTCGGATTACCAAAAAGCTGGTGTCATGGCCAAGAACACGAGTTCAGAACCTCAAGGCGATGCCTTCACTTTCGACGACGATTTTTAAATCGCTGTATAATAATATATGTAAAAATGAATTTAACCTATGCGAGTTACGAATATAATGACAGAACGGCTAACCATTTCATTTTACAATTTTTTTTGACTGTGATCAAAAAAAATCGACCTCGGTGAGGATTGAACTCACGATCTTGCGATTAACAGTCGCACGCCTTAACCAGCTTGGCCACGAAGTCATCAAATCTGTGAGTTTCATACTTTTAAGAAGGGTGCTATCTTTGTTGATTTTGACACGCGAACTCCCACAGAGGTACCGAAACAAAAAAACGGTTCAAGTCCATATATTGAAAAATAATAGAAGCTCCAGGTACTACTAGTTTTCCAGGTACCAACTTTTTTTTTTTTTCTAAGGTAAAGATATAAAGAGAGCACTTAGCAAGTATATACAAACAAGCTTTACTAGTAAAGCTTGCTAACGTAGAGCCACTTAGTGGTGCGTCTGCCCTTTATTTTTTTTTGTTTGAATAGATAAGGATTGTTGGTTTACAAAAAAGTGGTTGCTTTAAACAATTTAGTCCATGCAAAACATTAAAAACCTTATGAACAAAATTAAACAAGTCAAAGTTATACCGATAAACAAAATCAAGCCTCTGCCGGGAGGACCGCTGGAACAATAACTACCATTGTATACTCCTTGTAATGATTCTTTTTTTAGTCAAAAAAAAAAATGCAAATATGTTTGACTAAAAAAGTGGTTGCTGTGAGATTCGAACTCACGCATCTTACGATACCTGAGTTTTCCTTGTGTTTTACCACAAGTAAGAGTTGAACTCTTGAATCAGGCGCCTTAGACCGCTCGGCCAAACAACCAAGTAAATTAGTTAGAATCTCGTCAGAATTCCAAACACAACAAAGAATGGGCAAACGCAGACGCAGCATTTATTTACAACATTGCTAGAAACAGGTGATTGTTAATGAACAATTTCCAACAGCTTTTATTCTCTCTTTAGACCCTTATAGCGTCCTTCTTTTGAGGATTAACCGCCCATAGTTTCCTTATTATCATACGCCAGTCACCCATCACGAATTTTTTTGAATGTGATTAGTCCTAAAGTTGACTAACCGACAAATAAAAAAACGAAAAAAAAAAATAAAAATAAAAATTAAAAGGGACCTTTGCGAAGATGAATCAATTCTTCAGGACAACAAGCTTAGGCAAGTCCGAGATGATTCATCAGATGGCTCCTTGGGTGCCTACTTTCATCCAATCTGCCAAGAACAATAACAGTCCTTTTATACCGTTCCAGTTGGCTACAGTGGATGATGCGACTCACACTCCTCGATGCAGAACGATGGTTTTTCGAGACTTTTTGTTCAAGGACAAGAGGTCAAACGTTCTCACTTTTCACACAGACTTGAGAAGTAATAAAGTGCACGATTCCTTTGATCATGCTCAAGATTTTGCACCAATTGAGGCATGCTTTTATTTCTCAGAGACGCGAGAACAATATAGATTCAGTGGAAAGTGCTTTCTGGTATCTAAGGCCCACCTAGAAATTTCTGAGGAGCTTGTCACAAAATATGGCATTTTGTCACTTTCAGTATGTGAACATCACAAAGGGGAACTATACGAACACGCCACTGAGGAAGAAAAAGAGGATATGCTGCACGAAGCAGGATCCCAATCAGATGGCAAAGAAAATGTGCTAACACAGAAAGACTTTAAACCTCCTCTGAAGAGGGAATGGGGTATGGAGATCAGGAGGCAGTGGTCGCTTTTGTCGAGGTCGTCGAAATCGCAGTACCGTAAGCCAAATCCGGGCGCTCCGCTCACCGAGGAGAATAACAATAAGCTAGATAAGATTAACAGAGGTGTGGATGGGTCCAAGGAAGAAGCAGGACTCGAAAATTTTGCAATTGCCTGTATATGTGTGGACAAAGTCGACTATTTGAATTTGACGAGCGGTGCCGGTGACGAGAGAGTTGTATTTACGAGGAGCCACGAGGCTGGAGCAGAAAACTGGGACGAGAGGCACGTTTGTCCCTGAACATGTGTGTGAATATTTTCTTAATGTAGTGCAATTTAATGCGATCATATAATACTAATGCTAAAAAGTAATTACGAGCGGCACACTGTCGCGCCTTTAGAAAAAAAATTGCCCTGATAAATAAGCGTGAACCCTGCATTTGATGCAATTTGAGTTCTTCCACTGATTTCTCCTCTCTAGGCGACAGTCTTTATTATCACCCAAAATTGAAGTTGCCTTGCGCAGTCCCGCCCAGCGGGACCAAATTCCGCGCGGTAAGGGCGAATTTCAAGGTGAACGATACGTCTCCCAGATAAAAAGTATAAAAAATGGAATCTAACTTCACATACAACAGTGTCTATGACTAACTAGGAATAACTCTAAGCGATCAATCTAAGTAGGCACCATGTTAAGAATTAGACAAATTGCCGCTAGATCTGGCGGGTTTTCCCCCAAGTATATAAACAGAGCAGGATCCTTCCCTGCTGCCCTCTGCTTTGCCCCTTCAAGAACTTTCCAATCTACTGCAACCAAGATGAGCGTAACTTCCACGTATTACCCACACGAGCCTACCAAACCAGCTGTCAGGACTGAGTCTATCCCCGGCCCCATTTCCCAGAAGGAGATAGCTGAGCTAGACAAAGTGTTTGATGCCAGGCCTGCCTATTTCGTGGCAGACTATGAGAAGTCTTTGGGGAACTACATCGCCGATGTGGATGGCAACCTTTATTTAGATCTTTACGCCCAAATTGCATCGATTGCCTTGGGTTACAACAATCCAGCCTTGATCAAGGCTTCTCAATCACCAGAAATGATCAGGGCACTCGTGGATCGTCCTGCGTTGGCTAACTTCCCCTCCAAAGACTTGATAAAATCATTGAACCAGGTTTTGAAGTTTGCACCCAAGGGCCAGGATCACGTTTGGCCCGCTCTTTCCGGCGCAGACGCTAACGAATTGGCTTTCAAAGCTGCGTTCATGTTCCGCCAAGCCCAAGCTAGAGGTTATGAAAAAGAGTTTAGCAAGGAGGAAAATGAGTCTGTCATGGATAACCAAGCCCCGGGTTCGCCTCCATTGGCTGTGCTTTCTTTTAGAAAGGCCTTCCACGGTAGACTTTTCGCTTCTGGCTCTACTACCAATTCCAAGCCAATTCACAAATTGGATTTCCCAGCGTTCGACTGGCCCCATGCCGAATACCCAAGTTACAAGTTCCCCTTGGAGAAGAACGAAGCTGCCAACCGTGCAGAGGATGATCGTTGCCTAAAGCAAGTGGAAGACTTGATCACAACTTGGAAATATCCAGTAGCTGCACTAATCATTGAACCAATTCAGTCAGAGGGTGGTGATAACCATGCCAGCAAATACTTTTTGCAAAGTCTGAGAGACCTCACACTAAAGCATAAGGTTGTATACATCGTCGACGAAGTGCAAACCGGTGTCGGTGCCACTGGTAAGTTTTGGTGTCACGAATATGCTGACATTCAGCCTCCCGTCGATCTGGTAACTTTTTCGAAGAAATTCCAGAGTGCAGGTTATTTCTTCCATGACCCCAAGTTCATCCCCAACAAGCCTTACAGACAGTTCAACACCTGGTGTGGTGAGCCTGCCAGACTACTCATCGCCGGAGCGATTGGCCAGGAGATAGTCGACAAGAATTTACTTGGCCAAGTACAACGTGTTGGTAAGTACCTGTTCGGCAAGTTAGAGCTGCTACAAAGTAAGTACCCTGAAAAATTGCAAAGATTGAGAGGCAAAGATAGAGGTACTTTCATTGCCTGGGATCTGCCTACTTCAGAGGAGAGGGATCTTCTTTTGAAAAAACTAAAATTGAATGGTTGTAATGTTGGCGGGTGCTCCACCCATGCCGTTAGATTAAGACCCACTTTGACTTTTGAAGAGAAGCATGTGGACATTTTTATCGAAGCTTTGGAAAAATCAATTAAGCAATTGTGAGATTGGAGAATGAAGTTTTTATTGTGTAAAGTGTATATGTACACGTTGAATATACTTTGTTGTGCGGAAACTTTACAAGTTGGAGTAGCCATGAAATGAAGACGTATTATTTCAAGATTTGCTACAGTAGCAGCGACATAATCTCTCCAACGCTGCTACGCCACTGCATCCTAGATTCAGAAATTACGAGGGCGTACCGCCTGCGAAAATTGTATACGCACGGAAAGTAACTGTGATAGCAGAAAGCTCTTTAAATGAAAAGCTGACGGTAATAAATTTTAACTTCGACCATCATTTTTGTAGTTTTCTTGATTATTTGAAATCTCAAAAATGCATATCTGATTCAAAGTCTCAAGAGGTAATTACGTGAAGTACTGGATCAAAGAATATATTTAAATTGTCAGGTGCCACCCAATCACTCTATACGCTTCGCGCTTTCTTTAATTTCCAGACCGGCAAGTGTCAAAGAAAATCAACATCAAGGCCGCAGCGACCAAAAGGAAGAATAGCTCACGTAAGGGAATAAACCCTATCGATAAGCATTGAATAATATTTTCGGATGTCTAACGTGGAAGTATTGCTTACCGTGGGTAAGTTGGATGCTTCCCTTGCGCTTTTGACCACACAGGACCATCACGTCATTGAGTTCCCAACGATGTTGTTGCCTGACAACGTGAAGGCAGGATCAATTGTTAAGCTATCAGTCGGCCAGAATTTGGAAGAAGAAAAAAGGCAGCGCAGATTTTTCAGGGAGACTCAGATGAGAATTTTGGAGAAATACGGTATTGACAAACCCAAGGCGCCGGTGCTAAAGACTGTTAACGTAACCCAGACAAGTTGTGTGCTTGCATGGAACCCCTTAGATCTGGGGTCTGCCCGGTTGAAATCCTTAATACTTTACAGACAGGGAGTACGTTCAATGGTGATTCCATCGCCATTGAAGACAATGACGACCAAGATTTCTGGGTTATCTGTGGACACGGATTATGAGTTTCAGTTGAAATTATCAACCACATCAGGCCAGTACTGGTCTGAAAAGGTTAAGATGCACACCCACAAAATGACAGATATGTCTGGTATTACTGTGTGTCTTGGTCCCTTGGATCCTCTGCAAAATGTGACTGGGGAGCAGATTGCCCAATCATTGGAAAAGATTGGCGCCAGACTCATGCAGAAACACGCGGCTATTGACACGACGCATTTTGTGACTAATGAGACTGGCGACGAGGACGGTCCTGAATTGACAAGAGCCAAGAATAGCAACATCCCCATTGTGCGTCCTGAATGGGTGAGAGCGTGTGAGACTGAAAGACGTATCGTTGGTGTGAGAGGGTTTTACTTGGACGCAGACCCTAGCATTCTAAAAAGCTATCAATTCCCGAAGGCAAGTAATTCTAAAGTGAAATTTTCAGATGAGGCAGAGACCATTGACTCCAAGACATCGAAAGGGGACGTCAAAAAAGAGGGTGAAGAGATGAAGAATCCCGACGAAGAAGCACTGGAAACTACGAAAGCAGGTGAAATTGCAGAACAAACCAAGGATGATGTAACAGAGGCCCCAAAAGAAAACGAAGAAATACCTGAGACTAACGAGGGTGAAGCGAGGCCTAACAAGAGCCCAGAAGAAGCCTCTGAAATAAATCCACAAACTGAAGAAGTGCCGGAGGCAAGGGAAAAAGTTGATGAGACACCTGAAGCTAAGAAGGAATTCGAGCAAATCTCTGAGCCAAGTCCACAAGTCGAAGAAATAGCAGGAGCGCAAAAGGAATCTGAGCAAGTTTCAGGGGCAAGCAACGAATCTGAAGAGATGCCAGAAGTGGGGGAGGAATTAGTGGAAATTATCGAGCCAAATTCAGAGGCCGCAAGAGCACCAGAAGCACCAGAAGCACCAGAAACACCCGAAGTACCCGAAGTATCCGCAGCATCAGAAGTACCTGAAGTGGAAAGTAAATCTGCAGAAAGTCTAGCCGCTGAGTCTGGAGTGGAAAATTCTTCACAACCTGATAAAGAATCTGCGTGGGCGCCGCAAACTGAGACTCAAACTTTGGGAACACTTGAAGATAAGTTAGAATCTACGGGAACGCCAACGAACAATAACAACTCTGAGACGGACCAAAAGGAAGAACATGAACCCGAAACCCCGCTACAACCTGAACTGCGCGGAAATGAAGAAACATCCGAGGTCCATGCGGAAGGGGAGGCATTCGAAGCGGCCCAAGCGAGGGGACCTGAAGCCAACGGGGAATTCGAAGGGAATCCCGATGTCCAGAAGGAACTTTCAAAAGAACCTGAGGCAAATGGAGAACCCTCAGAAATGGTAGAGTTTGCCGAAACGGCTCAAAAGGAACCTTCCGAGGTTCCAACAACTCCAAAACTAAAGGCAGAATCTGAAGAGACCACGGAGCTCACCGAAGAGACTCCAGAGAAGCCAACGTCCATTGAATCAGTGCCAACACCTCAAGAAAATGGGAATCAAGAAGCTGACAAGGAGCCGGAAGACAAGAGTACCACGCCCACACCTAGCGCTGGTGGTGGCGGCAAGAAGAATAAGAACAAGAACAAGAACAAGAAAAAGAACAAAAAGAAATAGTTGTAAGTAACGTCTATGAGAATTCCTACCTGTACACATACTTATACTCCTTTTCGGCTTAAAGTTTCGGTATTATTGTTATCGTTTTTTTGAAAACGTCATTGCAACAGGTTGCCTTGGAACTATCTTGGATACGTTTTCTAACGACGTTGGTCCTCTTTTTTGACGCTTTTATTTAATGCGAAAGAACTCCAATAACCAATGTAAATTTACAATAACGCGTACAGAATCCCAGTGAAGTGTTTTAACATAGCAAATATGTTTCCGTCAGTGGGAGGGAAAAAGGGCAAAGGTTACGAAACTTCACATCTCGTATGAAATAGCTCCCCATTAATAAATATTATACAAACCTGCCACGGAAAGAAGAAAAGTAAATTTACCATCTATATCTGACCTATAAACCAGCCGCAAGCTTCTCACTTGCTTCTACACTTTTCAATAAGTCTTGGAAACTACAGGCAACTCAAGTTGCAATTAGTTTTGATAAACAAGCTTCACACAAGTTGCATTTTTTTTTGCCATATAATGGTAGTACGAAAAGTTCGATACATAGTCACTGTTGCTTACACGCCCACGTGAGAGACTGCGTTGCAAACATTTATACATTCATATTGCAAACCTGATTACTCACCGAATAATCTTCTAACCCTTTTCAACACACTATCCTTTTCCGGATTGTAAGGGTGATCCTTGGACGGAATCTCTAGCACAGCAGGAAAAGCATCCGTGAACCCATCCACATCGACTCTAATCAATTCAGCTATATGCTGGTTGATTAATAGAATAGCTATATCATCTCTTCCCTTTGTGAACTGTTCAAAGGCTTGCCTTACTTTGTCCTTCCCAGTCTTGCCCTCTTGATAGACAAAGAAGTTCTTCTCTCCAGTTTCAGGTGTCACTTGACCAATGCCTGCCAGTAGAAGACCGGTATTGGTATCCTCGTCTGCAATTGTGGCAATCAGTGTACGTTTTTCTGTCATACCTCCTGTCTTGTTCTGCTGTGTTCGAAGTTGTTAGTCAATCGAGACCGCGTTGTTAAATTTGGTCTCTTGCAACAACGACGAGGAAGCACTAAAAAGAATTGATTAAAACTTTCTTTTCAAACAGTAAGTGCAAGAATTCACCCTTTAAGCATTTTTTCTAGATAATAGATAATAGTAAAGGTTGACTCAGCTGAATAAATGGCATACCAAGTTCGGTCCCGTGCTCGATGCACAATAAAAGAACCATGCACCTGTAGGACGAACTGAAAATATGCAGCAAGAAAGGGACACTGAGTCGCACACAGACCTTTACTGCGACTCTTCCAAAAAAAAACAAAAACAGATAGGAGTATATTAATGAATATTTTGTTGAAATGTTTTTGAATGTCATGGTCAAAATGCTTGCTTTTATTGATAAATTGGTATACCCAAGCCCCCAAACAATCGACTTAATTTTGAAGTCAGCAAGCTAAATACGACGAGTACCAATGCTTGCCGAATTAATTTCACTTTCAGTAGTGAAATGGGCTTCAAAGTTAAATAGGTTATGTTGTTATTGTTACCCGGAAACAAAAGACAGATCCCTCATCATTTCAGCTTCGAACAGTGTCAATTCGACATGGTCAACCAATAAAACCAAGACGGGGAATAAGACCCTATACATGCTACGAACTTTCCCATCTGTATCGGGTGTGCGCCATTTGGAACACCTATGGTGCTGCAAGCAGCGCTGGCTCCACTCAAGTGTCACGCTTTCCTCTGGCCACAACAAATGGTCCTCCATTAAGCACGACAAGGCCAAGAACGACTCCCAGAAGAACAAATTGTTCTCACAATTTGCCCAACGTATCTCCCTCGCGGTTAAGCAAGGTGGGTCAGCAGACCCCGCTTTGAACATTCGTCTGGCTACAGTACTGGACCAGGCGCAACGCTACAATGTGACGAAGAAGGTTGTCGAGAACGCAATTCGCAAAGGTGCCGGTATCTCCGCTCCAGGCGAGAAACCCAGCGAATCCTGCCTTTATGAAGGCATCGGACCGGGCGGCCTGGCCTATGTGGTGGAAGCGCTCACGGACAACAAGAACCGGACCATAGCGCTTGTAAGAACCGCCTTCAACAAGGCCGGTGGAGCCATGACCCCCACGCTGTACTGTTTTGAAAAACGCGGGTTTGTGAACGTCCTATCTCCGAAGGGAATGGAGGAGGAAGAAGTGGTAATGGCGGTCCTAGATGTGGAGGGGATCGAAGATTACGCTAAGGGGTCTGAAATGGAAGAGTCCGAAAAGGAGGAATACGGTGGCTCGTTTACGGTTTTCACTAGTGCCTCCGATGCTAATAAAGTAGCACAAAGGCTTCAAGAGACGAAGCTGCGCGTTAGTGATGTTGGCGTGGAGTATAACGCGCAGGACCCAATCGCTTTGAAGGAAGATGAGTTGAAGGCCAACGACAATTTGGAACGAAGCTTGTTGGAGATCGAGGAGGTCACAGACATTTATACCAACAGGGTTTGACGCAAACGATACATACCTGTATATATTCTTGTAAATACGTCTTCTTGGAAGCGAAGCGGGCCCCAAAAAAAATTCCGATACGGGGAGTCGAACCCCGGTCTCCACGGTGAGAGCGTGATGTGATAGCCGTTACACTACATCGGAGGGCAGATTTACACTTCCCACCTCCATAACAAAGGCACCAACGTAGTCAATATGTCCGCTTGACTCGTACCCGCGGGGAAAGCGAACCTACACCGTCGCCACCAATTTGACACCCGAGTTTTTACCACTTGGGATTTTCACGGACATGTGGCAGATTTCACCCGCCTCCAGCTTAGGCTGCACCCGCTGGATGAATTTGATCCCTTCCGCTCTATATTCTAGATCCTTCGGAAAAGTCACAGGCCAAAACGCCAATTCCTTGCCCGTGATCTGGTACAAACGCGTGACGTCGTGCTTAACGTTGGACTTGGGCCTCTCCACGTTCTTATCGCCCAAACTGGACAGATTCACTATCGTGCATGGCTGCGTGTCCGCGGTCGCTTTGTACACATGGCTGTACGTCTGCTTAATCTGCTCAATGACGTCTGCGCCGTACCGTTTGAGTAAATCTCCATGCCTCCGAGGTGCAACCGCGATAATTCTGTTGAACGCGTGCAATTGCTTGGCCAACTGGGTGAAAGCCTGGCCAAATGCGTGGCCACCCCAAACGAGCACTGGCGTGTCTCTCTGCGGAGCGGGGGAGTCACGAGACCCTCGAGACTGGTCACGGGACCCGCAGGAATCGAATTTTTGCCGCTCAACAGGGGGCGCCCCTCCCTCGCGTGGAACTTATACACGAGCCTGCTGTCCACGGCGGCATACTCTGCAAACGCCCCGTTTCTGGGACACTTCACGGAGCCCCATGGATAAACCCGCACACGATGTCTCCTTCAGAGAACTCCTTGTCAACATTGGCGCCCAGTTTAACAACTCTTCCAGCGGCATCACAGCCAGAGATGGAACCTTCAGGGGGGAATGTTAAACTCTATGTGTTTCCAGTCGGTTGGATTGGCTGCGACGGCAATGGTCTTGATGAGCTGCTGCCCCGTTCTAGCCGTGGGACAGCGACATCATCTCTAACAACGGCGGGGCCACCCTGGTTAACACCAGCTTTCATGTTTGAGGAAACCGCAGCTTCGCCTGGAGACACAGGATTGCATAACCATACAGGGCGATTCTCATTTGTATGCCTTACAGACTACTAAGCAAGACATTGCAGTGCAGTGAGAAACCAGAGCAACTAGGGATGCCAATGAAGCTATATCACATCCTTTCGCTTTCTGCCCTGGTGTTCGTTCTTTTTTGACAAAAAAGCACGTCTCCCAAAACAGGGAGCCCGGAGTGACAGAGGTGGGAGGGGCCACTTTTGAAGCGCGTAGTGTGAGAAAATAAAGACGAAGTGACAGTCGAAGTGCGACGTGTGCGCCTTCGGCGGCTACTGTTCGTTGCTGCGATCGGAAAAGGGGATTCACTAATTATAGCATTGCGGTGGAAGAAATTAACCAGGCGCGGCGGAAAAGCCCTCACTTGTGGGAGTTTCGGCGCACTGCAGGTGTGGCGTCCATAGCGACATTACTTTTTCATCCTTGGGCGTCGGCTCTTCGTGTCATGCCAAAGCAGAACTCGGGGGGCTTTACCCCACTGCTGAATGCTACCGCAACAGCGCAACAGCGCAACAGCGCGATAGTTGTTGAATACCCCTAGGACCATGCTAGAAAGTGGCGATCCCACTCAGTGTACTGGTCTTTCCGCGGCTACGTGCGGGGCATCTGGGCGGCACATCTGGGCGGCACATCTGGGCGGCACGTACCCTTTTTTTTCTTCTTTCTTTCGTTCTTTGCGTATGTGCGAGATTCGTGATATGAAACAGCGCGTGTTTCAACGGCACGCTCTGACGTAACGCAGCGGCCGTGGGACAAGCTCGCGCCATTTATGATTCGCGGACCCTTGCGAGAAAACGTGACCACACTAACAGCCGTTTGCAGCCGACGTGGCTGCAAACGCGTAACGACACGGCACGACGCGTGAGGCGAGGAGGTGCCTCCTCGCCTCACGTGGTGGGACACGTCTGAAACATCGCTTCTATGGAACGCCTCGCCTCACTTCGCCCGCTTGTTATTTTTAGTTGTGCTGCGAGCGCAGCGCAGCGAACGCGCACGCTGCGTTTCTTTCGCCTCTCTCTCACCCTCTCACGTTGTGACTGTCTCTCTTTTTGATCCAATTTTGTCGAGATCTGGATCACTCTTTTATAAGTTCCATCTTTGGTCAAGGTGACAAGTATCCTCCCTCAGCTCGATCGTGCCCCCGTCCCCCACTAAAGCATGAACCTGTTGGCACTAGTTATCCTGCTGCTGCTCTCGTTGACAGACAGGGTATGGTCCCAGGACGGAGGGGCCGGTTTCAATAACAACAACAACTCGACGTCGTCGTCGTTGGCCACTACCACCACCAGCGCACAGAGCACAACGGGATCGGACGGATCGTCTTCGACGCCGTCTCCGTCCTCGAGCGCGACGCCGTCTTCGACCAGTGTGGCCGCGACTTCGTTCACCTCCTTTTCGTCCGGGAGCAGTGTGAGCAGCAGTGCCACTTCCAGTTCGAGTGTGGGCCCGAGTTCGAGTTCGAGTTTGATTCCGAGTTCGAGTGTGGCCCCGAGCTCGAGTTCGAGTGTGGTTCCCAGCTCGAGTTCTAGTTTGATCCCGAGCTCGAGTTCTAGTTTGATCCCGAGCTCGAGTTCTAGTTTGATCCCGAGCTCGAGTTCTAGTTTGATCCCGAGCTCGAGTTCTAGTTTGATCCCGAGCTCGAGTTCTAGTTTGATCCCGAGCTCGAGTTCTAGTTTGATCCCGAGCTCGAGTTCTAGTTTGATCCCGAGCTCGAGTTCTAGTTTGATCCCGAGCTCGAGTTCTAGTTTGATCCCGAGCTCGAGCTCGAGTGTGGTGCCTAGCTCGAGCTCGAGTATGGTGCCTAGCTCGAGCTCGAGTGTGGCATCCAGCACCGTGTCTAGTTCCGTGTCGAGTTCCAGCGTGGCATCCAGCACCGTGTCGAGTTCTAGTTCGAGCTCTGTGTCGAGTTCGAGTTCTGTGGCGAGTTCGAGTTCTGTGTCGAGTTCGAGTCCCAGCAGCACGAGCAGTTCTAGCAGCACGAGCAGTTCTAGCAGCACGAGTCTGTCTAGCAGCAGCAGCAGCAGCAGCAGCAGCAGCAGCAGCAGCAGCAGCAGCAGCAGCACCAGTAGCAGCAGCAGCGCCAGCAGCAGCCGATCTAGTAGCTTCAGCTCCAGCTCCAGCGCCAGCAGTAGCTCCCGCAGCAGTGCGAGCAGTTCCAGTGGAAGTGGGAGCCGATCAGACAGCTCCACCGCGAGCCGATCAAGCAGCTCTACCGCGAGCCGATCCAGCCGTCCCACTGGGACCAGCTCCGCGTCGAGCTCCCGTTTTGGTTCAGGCCCGCGCAACAGTTCCACCATATCTAGCGCACACTCCAGCACCAGCTCCCGCTCCCGCACCAGCTCCAGCACCCACTCCTACTCAAACTCTAGCGCTCAAAGCTCCTCCTCCCTCCCCAAATCAACTTCAATTTCCTCTAGAACGACCTCCAGCATAATCAGTTCTAGTTCCACCAGCTACAATCCGATGCAGACCATCACTCGTGTGGTCAGCGGTCGCACAGTGCTCTCCAACGTCTACACAACGTACACAGAGACGGCTACTGGCACTTCAGATCAAAAAAAGAGCCACAGCGGTCTCTCCAAGAAAAACAGAAATATAGTCATCGGCTGCGTGGTCGGGATCGGAGTACCCTTGCTTATCGTCATTGGCGTACTGATCTACATGTTTTGCGTACAGTCGAGACAAACAGATTTCATTGATTCAGACGGTAAAGTCGTCACTGCATACCGTGCCAATATCCTCACCAAATGGTGGTACGCCCTCCTGGGTAAAGATATCAGCAACAAATACGAATCCAATTCACCGCTCGGTAATAATGGCTCCCCAATTCTACACGAAGATGACGATCTCCATACTTTGAGTACCGCAAGTGACGACGATTACCACGCCAGCGAATTGAACGGGTCCAGCAATTACAATTCCAACTTCAATGATACCCCCAACCACTTGGACAGCTCCTCGTTGGGGGGTGAAGGTCAGCACCAGGTACCGCAAAATTTGATGTTACAAGAACGGTTCTACGACGAGCACGGCAATGAGATCAATGCAAGAGGCTATTAATTCGAGGAAATAAAATACAAAACAAACAAAAAACAGCAACCACTACCCTTTCTTCTACACTATCCCTTTGCATTGAGCATAGATACCCCTTTCGTCATGAACCATGCATATATATATATAATTTCTAGCACAAAAGTATAATTGGTTCTCATTTATTGGTAAATTTTGATCCTATTTTATTATTTTTTTTTTCAGTTTTGGGCAATGCATCCAGAATGGGCTATTAGGACTATTTCGCGCACACTTTTCTCACCAATTATTGATCCGTGATAGTTTAATGGTCAGAATGGGCGCTTGTCGCGTGCCAGATCGGGGTTCAATTCCCCGTCGCGGAGTTGTGAATTTTTTTTTTCCCCCAGTTCCTTAGAGAAGAAAAAAAGTTCTGCACTTTAATAATAACTATCTCGTGCGGGACGTCATGCGCGCCCAAGTCTATCAATGCACCGCTGATCGATTTATCCACTGCTATGCGGCCACCCAAACTTCTGTTTTCATCGCAGAGTCATCCCTAGAGGAACCCTGGCGTGTACAACTACAATGCCTCCATCAGGGCAAACTTACCACTTTAGAGTACCCAATTCAAGTTAGACCATCGACTCCTGAGCAAGGTTCTGCAGCTAGAGTGAAAAATTTGATCATTACTAGCATACCTCATTTCGATGCGAAATTTAAGATTGACCCATGGTTCTATCTCATTGTCCATACAGGCGATGGCATTCAAATATGCTCTTTACTAGAATTGATCAAGGGCAACTGCACAAACATTCACAAATGGATACATCCAAATGGCAAGGATGTCATTACGTCATGTTACGCCCAAGGTAGCAAGGATCAAAGAATTGTGGTCACATACTCAACCTTGACGGGCCAATTGGTTCAATTCGCCTTTGACGTCCAGAGGGAAACTTTTACCAAATTACCACTACCGCGAGGCTTGGAGCAGACACAAGATCGCATCATGGATCATCTGAACAACATCGCAGGTTTGAGAAGTGAAAACTATCCGCTGGATGTGCAGGTGGAACTCTGGGCACATTCAAGCGATTTAGCGCTCTCATGTCTGGATAATACTCTTTACGCCATTGTAGAGGGCAAGTTGGAATGTCAACACTTTTACGATTTGCAAGACGATAATCTATGCATTTGGACCGATTTGGCCGTTGCCAAGAAGTACACCAATTCGTCCTTGAGATTCTTCGTCGTAAATGTGAGTAACGTTGGTTGTTTGCTTTACAGAAGATCGAATAGGGGCCAATGGGAATTTTTGCAAACGCTGCAGAGGGGAAAGGACATTGAAGAAAAATCACCTTTAGTGGATTGCCTTATCACACTTTTGGAACGACACACTTTGAGGATACTAAGTGGCAGCGAGGACGGGAAATTATACCAATGGGACTATGACTACGTTAATCGCGCTGTCGTAAACGAAAAGATTCTTAATGTGGCGGGAGACATTGTCCATTCGCTCTCGGTTGTCAAAGACAAAGTGTTTTTCTTGCACAACTCCGACACAGGTGTCAGCTGTGTGGAATTATCCTAGTATTGTAATGGGGGAGGTTTACTAAATGTAACATAATAATAAGAATAAGTCTTAGTAATAAGTAAGGTGTTCTAATAGTTTTCGAACAGTTCATCTATCATCTTTATAACATCCACATGCAAAATATCGCCCTTGCGCGTCACTAACGAACCTTTCTTGTACATCTCTGGTTCCTTATTATAGTTTATGCCACACTCAGCAAACAAAATTTCTTGCTTCTCACTACTCACCGTCCCACACAATTTCTGCTCAGCTTCCCTCGTAGTTAACCCACACTTCTGTATCAATTGCCAAAATACCGTATTGTAAAGGTTGTTAATGTGCGTGTCGACAAACCTCCAACTCAAATAATCTTTGATGGATCGCAGATTCGGGTATGCGACACACCTCGAGTCGAAAAAGGGCAAATGCTTAATGTCTAGAGGAGTGTCGAGGAAAAACTTGTCCCACAGTGCCACATAGTTTGAAGTGAACAGAGAAACGAACAAAGATGCAATTTTGTCAATTCGTCTGTTGTACAAAGTAGTATCATTTCGCAGAATAAAAGAATACTCGTCACTTTCACCATATGCCAGAATCATATCACTACGGTACCGTAAGACGACATTTTTCGCGCAAGCGTTCATCAACTTCAAGGCTCGTAAATCGTTAGGTTTGGTAAATCGGTAAAAATTGGAAAACTCATGGAATTTCTTACCATCAATTCTTACCACTATATAGGTTTCGGGCAATAGTACATTTCGTTCCTCGAATTCTCGTACGTATTCGAATCTTGATTTAGCCATTGGCTCGCCTTCTGTTTTATTTTGTTTTACATCTTCCGGTGGGATGAATGAACTTTATTCCTTGCATGTTTTCGGATTTTTCTAAGGTTTGCTAACTTCCAGAAAGAAAGAAAAAAAAGTTCACCATTGTTAACAACTGCATCAAATCAGTTTTGGCTGTAAGTTAGAGCCCCGTTACGGTTCAAACACCAGATTGCTACACTAGTCTACATTTGCTCCTATGACGAAAGTCGAAATTATTAGAAAGAAGGATCTCAAGAAGAAGCAAGACCCCTTGAAGAAGCAAAGGGAAATCTGGCTGTTAGGTCACTGCATGACCCTTGGGTTTGGGGGGTTGTTCACAATCAGCTATTTATTTCACGTCCTTCTTTTCTTCAGGTATCGTTCCTGGAAGTGGTTGTTTCTCAAGTTAAATAAGAACTACCATTTCGTCTCTGGACACAGATGGTACCATGCAATTATTAGGTTTATGCCCCATTTCTTCTACCGTTTAGCCCTTGTCGGTTCTATCTTAGCACTGGGGGTTACTATGTATCAGAATTGGGCCAGTGTGAACCCACAATGGTACGAAATGTTGGCGTCTGAGAATTGCCAAACAATGCTGATGGCAGCAATATGGGTCTTTGTGGGGAGAGCTTCTTTTTACAGATTGGTCCCCTACATGCTTTTGGGCTATTTGCATTTGAGCAACTATCAAGCCGAATTGGACGGTACCGTCAACACAGAGGAAGTCAGCAGGAAGAACACCCCCATTCTGCGCCTCTTGGCCTACATGGAATTGGTCGTCATTTTGGCCCTCATGTTAGACAGCGTCCTTTTAAAGGATGGCACCTCCGGCATTTGCCTCGTAGTCTATCTGGGGTTCTACTGGTTGCGTATCAATTTCTCTCCATACGCACAGACCACTCTGCTGGACGCAATTGCCCATCTGGACCACCATGTTCCTGCAAAGTACAGAAAGCACTGGACTAAGGTGAAGGACTTCATCCATGCCAAGAATGAGGCTCGTCTAAGGAGAAGAGAGGGGATCAAGAAGACAGCTTGAATGTGTGTATTAATTAATTGTTTAACAAGAGGCAAAAAAAGGTTTCAGATATTGAGCTTTGGTAAATTTGGTTTTCTTCCTTCTTAATCAGAAGCAGAACTGAAATGTAAAGTTATCATCATTCTTTTCATAGTTTTGCACCGTTGATAAAATGCTTCAAAAATGCTATCAGATGGTGATGCATGTTGTTCTTAGCACATATTCATAGAATCATCGCCAGAGAACTGTGGATAGATATTCATCAAGTGTAGTGAGCAGTTTGAATCACCAATATCAACGCTGTACCATGTACTCATGGAACCAGCGGAGGATAACAAGTCCCATCATAAACGAAGAATTCCTTAACTATTTGTCCTGCATTTATATCCTCAGTGGAAAGATGAAAAAAGATTGGTCTAATCTTATGGGCCTGTTTTCCTGGAGAATTCTACAAGAGACGCCCGAAAATTTTAGTGAGTTGGAAAACTGCTGCTCTTTTATACTTAACGAAAAAAGAAAATTTTTTGAATTACGAGCAGGACAGACCAGCCAGCAATACCACAGCCTAATTCACGGCAATTTTTTCTAGGGTTATGCAATATTCGTAATGATTGAGATATACACCTATACAATTTACTTACTCGGCAGTAGCTCTGCAGTAAATGGCCTGCTTGGAGTGCTTGGAGACGGGCTTGATCACGCCCTCGCTCTCCAAGTGTCTCAAAGCCAAACGAGCCAAAGAACCACCGACTCTCAATCTGTCAACTAGGACAGAAACAGAGACGTATCTGTAAGTTGGCACTTCCTTCATCATCCTGTCATATTTTTCCTGATCCAAGATGACGGCGTGCTGAGCCTTGTCCTTGTGAGACTTCTTCGACCACTTCTTCTTGGACTTCTTACCACCGGCCATGGCGGCGGCGGCCTTCTGAGCCTTGGACAACTGTTGCTTTGGAGGCATGATTAGCTACCCTTCTCTGTAGACCTATTAAATGAGGCAAAATGTAAGACAGAGAATACTTCAAATGATAATAGTGGCCCTCCTAAGTTTGTAGCAGACTACTCCCTCCGATGAGATGACAAATTTGGTGAAAATTGACGGATTGAGTCTGTTTCCTTGTGCGTTGCTTGAATTATCGCATTTTTTTTTAAAATTCGGGGAAAATATTTTTCCAAACTGAAAACATGTACGGATTGTACAGTCACTTGTTTTGTGACTGTTATTGCATGAAGGTCAGGTGTAGGGAGCACTCGCTAATTCAAAGTGGATAGCTAAATACCGTTTGGCAGCCTGTTGGAGAATAATAAGATAGTTACCACAACAGTCGGTTTATTTTATGTATCGCAACGAACAGAAAGAAAAAAAATTCAAATTCCTGGGGGGCGGTATAGCTCAAAGTGTACGTGAAACTGTAACACTTTTGATAAATTTCTAGCTCTAATTGATCACAGAACACTTTTTATCCGTCGTTGAGGTTGTCTTTGTAGCGCCTTCTTCAGGGATCGATAGCACACATAAAAAATGACACAAAATTAAATCTGCCATCATTCTTGAAACCTTATCTAAGATGGATCACCTGAGCTATCACTTACTCTCAAGATTAATCTCCGAGTCAAATGATTTGCACCACTTGATGTTCTGGAATTAACTACGTGCATAATTCTTGAAAGATCGAGTAAAGTTTGTGCATTGTGAATTTAGTGCGTTTAACGTTACTTACAAGTGCGACCGTTCTGACAAGAGCGAGAGGGCTATTGCTATTCAGGAAGTATTACTTCCAGTAAGATTTGGTGATTTCTAATTTTTTTTTTCCCAAAAAAACGTTCTCTTGTTGAAGTAATACGAAATTTTAAAACCAGAGGGCATATCGCCGGGCTCATAGTAGCTGGGAAATCACGCTATGACTTTCTTGGTTAGGTAATTAATCTGATTAATCTTTTACACACTATTACTATCCGATGTAGTGTAACGGCTATCACATCACGCTTTCACCGTGGAGACCGGGGTTCGACTCCCCGTATCGGAATGTTTTTTAGTCTTTTTTTTTCCATCATCTCAAGAGCATTGATTTTATCATTAATTCAACATTGACAGAACTTTAGCGAATAAAGGCTACAGGTTAAACCAGGTACTTAAGGCTCTCTTCCAAAAGTTGTTGGACGAATATTCAAATAGTTTCAGTTGCTTTAACGTCACCAGTGGGTTTCGAAAATGGCTAAGAGGATAGCTGATTCTCAAATTACAAGGGAAACGTTTAAAGAGGACGATTCGGATTCTGATAACGCAAATGGTGATTCTTCGAACCACGGGGTAGCCTCAGCCTCTGTCATGAGTAAACGCAAGATTGCTATTCCAAAGAAGAAAGCTGCGACTAGGGTTGGCTTCCAAAAGCAGGCCAACGGCGGCGGAAATGTGTTCAGCAACCCATCCTCCGAATCTCAGATATCAAATACGTTCGATTCTTTGCCGAAAAACCAATCCCCTGGCGTGAAAACTAATGATAGCGATACCAGTGCTAAGATGAAAGCCTTGAACCTGCAATTCAAAGAAAAGGTCATCGAGATTTTGGCGAAAGATACGTTTGCAGACCTAAGTCCTGCCTTGGATAAGTACAGGCAATATGTCGGACCATTAAAATCTGAAACTAAACCGGTGCCTCCACCAGTGAATGAGCCTGCCAACCCCGCAGACACTAAGGAGGAAGAATCCTCATCTGATGAAGAGACAAAAATTGTCGTCGAAGGCCCCAAGTTCACTTTGCAATCGAAACCGCCAACTTCAGACTCTGTCTTTTCATTTGGTGCAAAGAAGCAAGAAAAGAAGCGCAGCAACGATAGTGACAGTGAGGATGAGATAGAAATCAAGGGTCCTCAATTCACTTTCAACGGGCAAGTCCAAAGTGATGTCTTCAAACTAGATAAAGCCGCCGAAGAGAAAAAAGAGAAGCCACCAGTCGTGAACCCATTTACTATCACGAGTTCGGACTCGGTATCTGTAAACCACCCCCAACCACCAGCATTCAACTCTGGCAGCTCTAATGCAGGCAATACCAAACCTATCTTCAAATTTGGTCAGACAAGCACCGAGAATGAACAGCCGAAGAATCCTTCTTTCGACTTTAGTTTCAAGCCAAGCAAATCTGGAACTACAGACAAAGGAGAAAGTAAATTGCCGTTCTCTTTTAAATTTGGTGAACAGAAGTCACAGCAAGATTCCCAAAGTGATAAGCCAAAACCGGTCTTCTCCTTTGGGGCAACCCGTGCTGCTAATGATGAAAAGAAGTCAAATGCTAAGACTGCTTTTTCATTTGGATCCACTAATTCCTCCGCGGCTCCATCGTTTTCATTTACAAAACCAAACAATAATACTGCCGCAGGTGCTACCACACCCGCGGAAAATTCTAGTGCTACCCCAGGTGCTTTTAAGTTCTCCCTGCCATTCAGTCAAAAGCCCGCCAGTCAGGCCACTCCCTCACCTCCAATCGCTACAACTGCAACCAAAGAGGAAGAACTCAAATCTGAAGAAACCAATGAAGAACCTTCGAGACCAATGGATATGCAAAATGGTGAGGAAAACGAGGACTCCCTGTTCTCTCAAAGGTCTAAGTTGATGACCTTTGACAATGCAACCAAAGCCTATGAATCTAGAGGTGTGGGTGAGTTGAAATTACTACAAAGTAAGGACGACAAATCTAAAGTCAGATTGCTTTGCAGATCCGATGGTATGGGTAATATTTTGCTAAACACAAGTTTGGTGAAAAGTTTCACCTATTCACCGTTGACTCCAGAAAGCGACAACCTCGTTAAAATACCAGCTGTAGGGGCCGAGGGGAAGCTGGTCACATATGTGGCCAAATTTAAACAAAAGTCAGATGGCCGGCTCTTCGTAAAGTCTATTGAGGATGTAAAGAAAGATATGTAAATGATGTTTTCATAGGCACAAACTTCGTAAATTTAATTAATTAAATACATGCGAGGTATATGATGTCGAATCTAGTAGGTAATGCCCTCCAGCTCTTGTGTTATAATATCAACAAGGGTCGGTACTGCCCATTCAAGTCTTCTTAAGTCCTTTTCGTAATTTTTGTCGCCTTTCCTACCAACATATTCCTTGTATCTAAATTTTTTGGTAACAAACCATTTTAGTCCCTTCAGAATCACGGATCTGTTTTCCAATTTAGTGCCATCAGCGACCAATTTGCGAAAGTCATCATTTTTGAAACTGATGACTTTCTTTCCCTGAGAGTCCTTAGCTTTGACTTCTGAATTCTTAGCAACACTAACGACTAACTGATACAGCAAGACTTCCACAAAGAGATTACCTTCTGCATTCAGACCTGAGATGATGGGGACATGCTTGAAAATATCTAATGGCAAAATTCCCCCAGAGATCAAAGACCCAAAAAATCTGCCACGGTTGCCAATGCTTCGCAGTTTAAGATCTTCATGCATTTCTTCTGCTCCTTCTTCATCTGGACTTCCCTCTTCAAATTTTTTTATAATGTCCCAGAAAAGAAATTGGAAGGATTTTGCTAAATGATGCTGGTACTCACAGAGCCTTTTCGCAAGTAGTGCATAGTAAGGATTATAGCCATTTGCGTTACCATCTTGAACCAAACAGTGAATCAAAACTCTAGGAATTTCGGCAGTCTGTTTGTTCTTCAAGTTCAATTTTTCGAGTCTTGTGAATGCATCCATGTAGTCTTGTGCTGACATTATGCTAACAAAAATTGCCCGACGTACGTCCGTATTCATACGTTGCTGCTTGGCAACTGCAGACCAATCTGGAATATCAGCAAGCAAATCATCTTTCACAGTAATCTGCTGCAGAAGCGGGTCTGAACTCTTAGAGGCTCTATCGTGTGCTTCCTCAAACGCGCTGTCTAGGTTACCCTTCCACGACGCTCCAATTAACCACCATTTACCTTTTGTCGCAACGTTTTTGATGTCATCTACTGTAACCTGTATTGGTTCACTAGACGAGCGAGAAGTTTTCAAAATACTTTGTAATATTTTTTTTAGTTGTTGATGATTAGTCGCAAGCATAGATGGTTTTAACCGGTTATTTTTCAAATCAGACACGGTCTCTAATAAAAACCTCAAACGTGCTGGCTGATTCTTGATAGATTTCACATTAGCCAACAAGGCATATATAATCTCTTTCAAAGCAGATGGGTCATCCCCACGTATCAAAGGACCAGATACGGAAATTACCTTCAGCAAAAGTTCCGTAGTAAATTCATTTGGAGTTTTTACGAAGTATCGAATCAAGTCATAAATTAATTTGCACGAAATGAACCCCAAGTTATAGCAATATGCCAATAATGTGATTAGGTTATTGCATTCCTTGGGGAAAATTGAAGGAAGCTCTTCAGCGGTTTTAGAATTTTGGATAAATTCCATTTGTTGATCGTAATATTTGAAAAAATTTTCCACAAAGGATTGAATGAAAAGTGCACCGACTTCGTTCCCTCTCAATTTCCACAAAGAAAAGACTACAGCAGCATAATTCATAATGAATCCATCAAGCAACTTAGTACTTTGGCAAATAATCGCGAGAATCTCCTTGGTGATAGCATCGGTCACATACTGGCGGGCATTAGAATCAAAAAGTTCATTTAATGACGAAATTATTGTGACTATATTAGAATCGGATAATTTATTCAAAGAAGATTTAACGGTCTTCCTTAGCTTGGTGAGCGTTTCGGATTCCACATCATCACCAAGCTGCTTCTTCCTCAATGATGGTGGAATATAAGCGCTGTCGATCTTTGCTTCCGCTGCTACAAATGGATTTTCTTTGCTCCTTCTGTTAGTTGAATCTCGTTCGAGAAACTCAGTCTCTTCTTCTTCTTCGAATTCGTCCTCATCTGACGGTTCATCTTCATCGTCAAAATCACCCGAAGTCAATTCGTCATCAGAAGAAAACGGTTTCTGGGCGTCTTGTTCAAAAGACTCAGCTTCATCGGATTGTCCTTGATCAGAGAACTCTTCGCTATTCTCATCTTGATTGGAGTTTTCGTCTTTTCCCGCTTCAAAATTGTCGAAAAAATCTAGACCTTCCAATAACCCACCAATCGCATCGAATTCATCTCTTGCATGTATCTTCTTATTTTTACCTCTCAGGCCTAATTTCTTAGCGTAGTATCTCATTTCCATTTCATCTCTTTCCATGGCTTCACGCTCTGCTGGGGTCAAGGTACGGGTCTCTTTCTTTTCCTTTTTATCATCTTTCAAAGGCTTTTTGTTATTTTTCTCTTGCCATTTGTCTTTCTTAGCGTCTTTCTGCTCTTTCAATGCGGCCATGGTCTCTTCTGTGGTCAAATAATGCTCATCGTCCTGTGGCTCCTCATTTAAATCCTCGAAATCATCTGAAGAAAGTTCATCATCGGATGAAAATGGTAATTCTGACTTATTCTTCGTGGGAGCAGGTATCTTTTCCGGTTTCTTTTCCGATTTCTTGAGCATGAATGTGGGAGTTGCCACATTGGTTTTACGGGAGGTCTTCTTCTCTTGCCTTTGCCGCTTCCTGGTGTCCTTTCTGCTAAGCTGACCTTTAGAATTTCTCTTCTTGCCCTTACCGTTGCCATGGCTCAAATGGAACCGCTCATCATCCTCATAGCCGCGGGCCTTCAACTCGTCCAGCAGTAGACCTGGAATTCTAATACCATGCTTACTGGCCATTAAAATGCTAACTTTAATCGCTTTTCTCTTTCTACTGCTAACTATTGGTTTCTGTTGTTGAAGTATGGCTCTTCACTCATCGCTCAAATTTTTCAACATTTCGGACTCAAAGAAAAAGTTGTAAATTGTACAAGTCATCCACAAGGCGGAAGGATAAAAGGCAGAGTTGAGGGTCATTCCAAGATGTCCCGTAAATTTGATTTGAAAACTATTGCAGACCTTTCGGTACTTATTGGCACTGGTGTATCTTTGTACTACCTAGTAAGCAGACTGCTGAACGATGTTGAGGCAGGACCCCTATCTGGCAGATCAAAGGAATCTAAGAACAGGCAACTTTCACAGTGGCAGAAGTTGGTCACGAAGAAGCCAGAATTGGCAAAAGTGGACTTGAACTCCTATGAGAAAAGTGTTCTGTCTTCTGTCATCACTTCGGAGGAGCTAGATATATCATTTGAAGACATAGGTGGGCTGGATCCTATAATTGCAGACCTGCATGAGAGCGTCGTTTATCCACTTATGATGCCTGAAGTGTATACTGGAAATCCTCTTTTACAGGCCCCCAGTGGTGTTTTGCTTCATGGGCCTCCAGGTTGTGGTAAAACGATGCTAGCCAAGGCGCTGGCTAACGAAAGTGGAGCAAACTTTATTTCCATAAGAATGTCACAAATTATGGATAAATGGTATGGTGAATCTAATAAAATTGTGGATGCAATGTTCTCTTTAGCCAACAAGTTGCAACCGTGTATGATTTTCATTGACGAGATAGATTCCTTCCTAAGAGAACGAGCCGCTACGGATCATGAAGTGACAGCGATGCTTAAGGCAGAATTTATGACGCTATGGGATGGTCTGTTGGGAAATGGCAGGGTCATGATAGTTGGGGCCACCAACAGACTTGGTGACATAGATAGTGCATTTTTGAGAAGACTGCCTAAAAGATTCTACATTTCTACACCAAATAAGGAACAGCGTCTTAAAATTCTAAACGTTTTACTAAAGGACACTAAAGTTGACGAAGAGAAATTCGATTTGGATACCATCGCCGCAGGCACCAGTGGTCTATCAGGATCCGATCTGAAAGAGCTTTGCAGGGAGGCAGCCCTGAATGCGGCGAGGGAATATATCAAGTTGAAAAGAGAACTCATGGCGAACTGTAAGAAGGAAGATTTAGAGGATGTGTCAATTGAAATGAGACCTTTGAGAACCTCAGATTTTGCTCCAAACCTAAAGTTGGATGCTCAGCAGCCTATTCAGTCTGTTTCGCTGGACTAGCGAAACATAGAAAGATTTGTATATTGTTTCCTCTTACTCCCTTTCTACTTAAATATATACGTGTGTGTGTTTTATGATTCTTGTAATTATTATTTTGATTTCCGTTGCTTTGTCAGAAGTCAATACGTTCTACCGTAAGGTTAGAACTTTAAAGCTGAAATCAAAGCAAATGTCGAATCCTCAACCTCAAAAGGGTCTTTCTGGAAGGCAAATCCTATATGATGAAGATGGTAAACCGTATGTATAACCCACTTTTAATCCAAGGCACAAAATACTAATGCAGTGTCTGTAGATGTCGTTCTTGCAATACTTTGTTGGACTTCAAGTTTGCAACGAGCAAAATTTCGCCCAAGCATGCTGCTGATGTCTCTGCTGCCTCTGATGCTGTAGCTACTAGTTCAAATGAGAAGATACCAGGTTCAAAGACCTATGTCAAGGCTGAACCACTTGATGTTGAGAAGCTGGGTAGGTCTTCATGGAACTTACTTCACACCATCACAGCAAGGTATCCAGCGAAACCATCAGAACATCAGAAAACAGAAATGAAGCAGTTTTTACAAATATTCTCCCATATATATCCTTGTTCATGGTGTGCGTCAGATTTTGAGCGGTACATCAAAGACCATGCACCGAGATTAAACTCAAGGGACGATTTTGGCAAATGGATGTGTGAAGCGCATAACGAAGTCAACATGAAATTGAACAAGGAAAAATTTGATTGCAATTTATGGCAGAGAAGGTGGAAAGATGGCTGGGACGAGTAAAACTTTGTAAATAATTGGATAGAAGAATTACACTTGTCGTCACTATAGTCTATATCGAGCGTACTCCTCGATAACCAAGTTTTGTCATTAAAAAATACATAATTAGAGTGCATCTACGAAAATTGACTCAGATCCAATGGTACGCTTGAACCTTTACCGCTGGGATAAAGTTTGGTTTTACCTTGGAACATGGGAGGTTTGGGTATTTGAGATGCATTAATCCACCTGAACCTTGAATCATTTATATATACTTTGCCGGTTTTTACCTTGCCACTCGAAGATCGTGACCCATTAATCGAGACCGCCCCTACATCAACGTCTGGAGAATTAGTATGTTCATTATTGTTGCGCCTTAGGATAGATGACCCTGATGAGAATAATCTTTGTTTGAAACTTGTACCTGTCTCATTAGAAGAGGAAGCAGAAGACGATTTGGAAGTTTGCGGAGGAGGTGGGGGTGCCCTAATGCTAGATTCCTCTGTCAGAGATGAAGTAAAGGCTGGAGGAGGTGGTGGAGCACCAGGAATCCTCGGAGCAGTTGCATTTGGTAAAGGTGGTGCGGTTGTAGGTGGTGAGGTAGGTGGTGCGGGTGGTGCCGATGGTGGAGATGGTGGAGATGGTGGAGATGGTGGAGATGGTGGAGATGGTGGAGATGGCGAAGACGGCGATGCAGCCATCGAGCTTCCCTGGCGTTGATGCTTAATTGAAGAAGCTATCTCGCTTAGAAAGGAAATATTATTTCCAGCAGAATCACTTTGGGGAGATGCTGCTGATGGAATTGTCGGCGATGGTGCTGATGGGACCGATGGGACCGACGATATACGAGACGAAACGTTTTTGGGAGGTTTAGGAGGCTTAGAATGTGCTAGTGGAGGTACTGGGGGTGCTGATCCAACGGGAAGGGGTGGTGCAGCGGTCATTGGGGCAGAAGGCGGTCCAGCACTGTGCTGGTGCTTTAGTTTAGTCTGTATCTCGCTTAAAAACGACATAGGGCCTCCAGACACTTCAGCCTCCAGAGCGCTAGGAGGTGTGGTAGCTCCTCCGCCATAAGCAGCCACCTCTTCTCGCTCCACTTTAGTAGTGTATTCTGAATTCTCATCAACAACAAATCTGTCATCCCTCTTCTTTTGAATTTCAGCAAGAAACGGCAATGCGCCACCTGATACTGGTGCAGCCTCTTTCCTGGCAGGTCTCTCTGTGGGTCTTCCCACTCCCAATGAGGGAGGTGGTGGTGCAGGTGGTGCTGACAATGCTGGTGGTGTAGGCGGTGCAGGTGGTGCTGACAATGCCGGTGGTGGAGGTGGTGCAGGTGGTGCTGACAGTGCCGGTGGTGGAGGTGCTGAAGGTGGTGCTGATGTTGCTGTTGCCCCTGGCAGAGGAGGCGGAGGAGGCACCGAAGACAAAGGCACTGGTGGCGCCATGGCTGGTGCCGGTGGTGCAGCCCTTTCCGATTTTTTTACGGATTTCAGTCTAGTTGGTCTTACAGACGGCATCTTTGGCGCTCCGGATTTTGGTGGTCCTCCTGGCCTCGCAGTAGGTAGCCTTGGCGCTGATGATTGAGGTACAGGAGGAGCCCCGAAGGGAACGGGTGGGGCATTTGCCATTGGGGGCCCCAGAGCTGCTAGAGCTGACGGAGCTGATGCCGATGGAGGCTTACTCGTACCTTCTGTAGAACCTCGGTTGGATCTCCTAGCGTTGATTTCCGCCAAAAATGGTAATCCGCTGGACGATGGAGGAGCAGGGGCCGTGGTATCTGGAGAGCTCGATAGGACGTGAGACATGGTCGCTGCCGGTGGCGTTGGCGGTGGGGGTGGTGCTGAAGGAACCGGCGGAGCCGATGCAATTGGTGGGGGGGGTGCCCCAGCTGGAACTGGAGGGGCCGACAAAGATGGAGGCCTAGAAGAACCCATCGATCCAGACTTCCTGTACATGCTACTTCTTTTGGGTCTAGCGCTTGGAATAGATGGTGCTGGTGCAGATGGGATCTGTGGAGCTGCTGTTGGTGGAGCAGGACGCAATGGAACCCCAGAGGGAGGTCTAGGAACCCTAGGTGCACCTGAGGGAGATTTAGGAATGGGTGGTGCACCAGCTGTAGGAGCACTGGGGAAAGAATGTCCCTTGTTCACTGGCTTCAACTTCGAAATACCACCAGCTAAAATATCACCTAGCTGTGGAGCTCCCATGGGAATTGATGGCGCTGATAATCCACCAGGCACTGGAGCGCCACTACTGCTACCACTAGATGATCCAGTGGCACCACTGCCACCCACCTTCGGAGCACTTCTATCGTTAGTCTCGGCTTTTTTCAACCTGGCACCTTTCCTGATATCACCCAGCAATGCATCGCGGCCCTGCATTGCAGAGCCACCCGGCTTGGGTGCTGAAGCACCCGCACCCAAACCTGGTGGTGGTGGTGGAGGAGGTGGAGGTGGGGGCATATCTCTTCTATTTTGATGGTGATATGCTCAAGCCTTTACCAGGCCCTTGGATCTTAATTTCTGGATGGAGTTCTTCAAGTATGCCCCCTCCCCCCTTTCTGATTTTCGTATTTTGTGATACGTGTGACACTATATAATGAACAACATTTTTCAGTACAGGGGCTTGAACTACTCTTTACCACTGCTCAGTAACCAATCGATCATTCTTTTTGAATGATACGTCCGTGCTCAAACTTGGACCCGGCAGTTGCCAGGTTGCAGATTTGAGCGTCTTGTTTTCCGGCCTCTTCGAAGATCCTTGGACTTTGGTATTGACACCCGTGGTCCAGGGATTCAAAGCGAGGCCCAGAAGAAATGTGTGTGTTGTTTTCCTTTTAAACAATATCTCATTGGGCTTGGTTTGGGAAGTTGTTTTTTAAATTGAATGATTTCCTTCTGCCCGATGATACAATTTTGTTGTATCTTCTTGCGCTGTTGCCGCAGACGATCCTCTTAGCAGCAAATGCAACTATAATAAATATTAATGTGCCATATTTAACTTCTGGTTCTGCTCTATCAGGCTCGCCAAAGGGGGCCCCCATTCTGGTCTGCCCTTATACTTGCCCAGAACGCCGTTCATGCCCGAAATCGCCTGGCTCAGCTCTTCCAGAATTTTGGGTTGGCTGTAAAAATTGTTCACCAGGAACTGATCTTTGAAATTCCACAAATAAGTCCTTACGCCAAACACGGTGGTGTTTCCGCCATCGGACGTATCGAACTTGATCAGCGTCTGTCTCTCCGATCTGTAATGCACGTCCTTACCACCGTTCAGCTCTTCTAAAGTGCGAGCCCTCGAGTCAGTGAACTTACGCTTCACATACAACATGCCATGGTTCTGAAAAGTGTAGTTGACCCTGTTTGCGAGCGTGTGAGTTCTCAATTTAGTGAAGAACTTGTTCATCTGTGGCTGCAGATCTCTCTTATATTCTGGGACTGGCCCGTGGACCAGTGTCAGTGGTTTTAAAAATCTGTTACGAGGGTTGAACCCAGCCGCAAAGGCAAAGACACCCGAATGTAAAATGTACTCGCCATTGTACTGCTTAGCGGCATTCGGAGACAAAAGCAACAGATCATCTTCCACTAGACGGCTGATTGCTAACATCAGTTCATGCGTCCGCCTTGTCTTGTCACAGGAAATGAGAACCCTGTACCCGATCTCATCTTCCAAGACGTTGAGGTTCTGCGTCAGCTTATCCGGGATTATATTCGTGTTGAAACACTTGTAATTGACGCAAATGTGCGCATCGTTTGCCAGCTGCAGGTAGTGTTCTGGATCAAGCGGGTGATACTCCTGCAAAATGGCATTGTAAAGAGCCCCGGGAGTCTCCCCTGGGCTCAGAACAACTTGGAAATGCTGAGGAAACCTACAAACCAAATAGCTAATCACGTTTCGGTACAACTGGCACACTGCCTGATCCGCGTGTTCCACATCTTGCTCCGTTATAGTGATTCTCGCATCCATCTTCCCTTCCGGCATATTGCCAGCATTATCCCCATCGCGGATCATGACGGGATCCAAATGGTACACTTGATCCTCATATTCTGTCTCCATAATCTCCCATTTTTTCAAAATACGATCCTTGTATGTATTATCCAATACAAACCAGTAGGTGAGCGGAATGGTGCTAACGCCCATCGTCAGACGGTGCTCCCCCGGTTTGAAAGGCTTGTAAGGATATGGTTCCGTCTCGTCCCATGGTTTATAATTCTCTTTCTCTTCCGCCTCGATGGGAATCACCTGCTCGCGCATTTGCTTGATAGGGTGCCATCTCTGTGCAACCTCAGATGCAAACTCTTCGACTTCCTCGTCATCACCTGCACTTTTGTCTCCAATCTCTTTCTTACTATGTTCCAAGTCCCTATAAAGCAGCCAGAGCACCCAAACCAATGCCGGCGTCGTAACTTGCTTCCCCAACAGGAGGCTCAAATCGATATTCCCCATCCTGGTGGTTCATTCGCAGCTAATTGGCATTACCATCCCAACGCTTCCTGCTTCCTATTCTATATATATGTGGCCTGAATATTTCGTTATCAATAAAACCCGACGGAACCCGAGTTCCGACATCACGATTGCCTGGTGAACCCCTTCATCTCTAACTGTAGTTGGGAAGCTGCTTCCGCGGTCCTGGTGACAATGCTGACTAGGATAGGCACCCTTTTCCTGCTCTCTGCAAGCTCATTTCGTCCCTCTGCTATAATTACGAAGCAGGTGAGCTTGTTCCACTGGTGCAGCTCCGCTTGGCTCTGCTTGGCAATCGCTTTCTTGCATATCTCAAGGACGCTCAGCATCTTTTGTATGTGAGGGCCATAGGCAAAAACACACGTCACCGGCGAATGATCACTTTGTAATTTCTCTACCGTTTGCTTGATGTTGTCGTTCTTGGTCACTTTGCGGAAGCTCATTTCAGGTGCGCTGTCCTCGGAGCTATTAAGCATATCGGGAACTACATGCTCCTGCACAAACTGTAAACATTGGGACTGGCTGGGCAGGTGCAACCCGGTATCTCTATTACAATACTCTACGCGCGACATCTCGATAAAAACAGTATTCTAATCATCTCTGCAAGCTCAAGAAAGAAATCGGGTTTTTGTTGGGAAGTCTTAGTCCCCTTGAATGTTTTTTGCAAAAAATGGTTTAATGTGCTTACCGAGATCGAAAAATAATAAAAAGATCTTGCTTTATTTTTCAGATGACTGTTGAGGTTGAGAACATCTGTACATGATCCTTCGTTCTTGTCTTTTTAAAAAACAAATTTGAAAATTTTTGAAATTTGTCAAAAAAAAATGAAAAATCTCAACCGACGCACAGACACGCAAACCCGCCGGCACATTGACGAATCCTGAACTCACTCCATTGATGAAAGTTGATTAAGTTTGGGGACGACTGGGACTTGATTGCTACAATTTAGTTTCAGACGACCGACGAACCTTTAAACATCCTGCAGACGCCAAAAGTTTGAAATGGGAGGAACTCGTGAGAAAAAAGCTGAATACTTTGCTAGATTGAGGGAGTACCTCGAGGAGTACAAGTCCATCTTCGTTGTTGGTGTGGACAATGTCTCCTCTCAGCAGATGCACCAGGTCAGAAAGGCCCTAAGAGGCAAGGGAGTCGTCTTGATGGGTAAAAACACCATGGTGAGAAGAGCCGTGAGAGGTTTCCTAGGTGACTTGCCAGACTACGAGAAGTTGTTGCCATTTGTTAAGGGTAACGTTGGTTTCGTTTTTACCAACGACTCCTTGAAGGATATTAAGGAGATCATTATCGCCAACAAGATTGCTGCTCCTGCTAGAGCGGGTGCTGTGGCTCCAGAGGATATCTGGGTCACCGCCATGAACACTGGTATGGAACCTGGTAAGACTTCTTTCTTCCAGGCCTTGGGTGTCCCTACCAAGATTGCCAGAGGTACCATTGAAATTGCCTCCGACGTCAAGGTTGTTGAGGCCGGTAAGAAGGTCGGTCCTTCTGAGGCCTCTTTGTTGAACTTGTTGAACATCTCTCCTTTCACTTTTGGTTTGGTGATCACTCAAGTGTATGACAACGGCCAGGTTTTCCCATCCACCATCTTGGATATTACCGACGAGGAGTTGGTCAGCCACTTCATCACCGCTGTCAACACCATCACCTGTGTGTCCTTGGCCATTGGCTACCCAACCTTACCATCTGTTGGCCACACACTTATCAACACTTACAAGGACTTGTTGGCCGTTGCCGTCGCCTCCAAGTACATCTATCCAGAAATTGAGGAGCTGGTTGACAGAATTGAGAACCCTGACAAGTACGCTGCTGCTGCTCCAGTTGCTGCCGCTACTACTGAGACTGCCGACGCTGAGGAGGAGAAGCCTGCTGAGGAGGATGAGGAGGAAGAAGATGACGACATGGGCTTCGGCTTGTTCGATTAAGCAATGTAACATAATGGCGTGTTTATCAGTTTATGTATTTCGTTGATTAGATCTATTTTTTTTCTCATTTACACAGATTGTGTCAGTTCTCGCTGTCGCGCGACTGTAAGTATTGAAGTGGACCGAGAAAAATAAAATACAACTCACAAAAGTAGTATATTTGAACGTACATAGAACGAAAACGACCTACTCCAGAACAATCAGAATGACGTTGAGTTTGAGAGATCTTAACGGATCGGGGACTGGATTGTTTAATTACCGCCATTTTTCTAAAATATCTATTTTGAATGACACTTTGCAAAGAGAAAATAAAGAATATTCCAGCTTGGTTAGGGATCACTCACTGCGACAATTATTCGATAAACCACAGAAGTCTATTGACTATTATGAGGGAGAAAACTGGAGTGAAGGTATCTGCAGCCCCCAGACGAAAAATTCCGGCAGATTTCTGAACATCGACAGCGACAGTGTCTTGAATTTTTCCCTAGCTTCTGCGTCGAAACTGAATAATGTGGGAGATAGCGTACAATTGTTCACACCACCTGTAATCGGCGACAACAATAAGTTTAATTTGGACGAATTGAATGCACATATGTCTTTGCTTTTGGAAGAGTGCGCGCACGTCAAAGTGGGCGAGACGCTTATCGTCAAATTGGGGTTGGGATTCATCCCACAAACCGTGAAAGTAAACCAGGCCCTCACCCGTTTTGACCATGACCCCAAGGGGAAAGCTACGACAAAATGTGTCGTAAAATTTGTCGAACTGTGTAACAAACTGATTGAAGACATTTGGTTGCCCAATCTCGGTGAATTTGTTACAGTCATGAAAGTGGCACTACAGTATTTGGACAGATTTAAGGATCAGTACACTAAAGTGGAAATGAAGAGTGCGCCTGAACCTCAATTAGGTCTTGTTGTGCACCAATGGTCGATGTTAAACTATTTTCCAGCTGTTTTGGTCAAATCATTAAATTTTAAAGTTTTGTTCAGCTGTCTTCAAAATGTTTCAGAGGGAGACAAACATAAAGTTTCCCAAGAGGAGGTTTTCAAAATAATATTTGTAACTATGGCATTGGAAGTTAGTAAATCTTTCATCAAGATAATGAATATTTTGCAAGAATTGGACGCATGTAAATTTTTCGAAAGTTGCTTGGTTAAACAAGTGGTGGCTACATTGTTGGATTGCACTGTGGAATCACACACAGGAGAAATAATGATTGGTGTGGATCAAGTAGTGAAAACTTGGATCACAAAAAAAACTGAGACAGAACCCGATTGCAAGGCTTCATTCCACCAGTGGGTTCGTGAAATTTTGTGCGATTACAAGTTGGGATTCCACAGTGAGGTATCTACGTATTCATTCAGCTCTGAAAATAAAGAACAAGTGGCCGAATTGATGTTTGACAAATGCGATTTGGGCAAAATATTCGTGGAAGAAATACTAAAATTTACACGGCCGGAAAACAAGCCAAAACTTTCCCAGGGCAACTCCATCGGCTGGCTAACAATATTCGATGACGACTTAGAAGCAGTTTCAAGCATATCGGACGAATCCCTCACCCCAGAGATTCAACCAACGACTTTGCGTAGCCTCGAGACTCCAGCAGGTTTAATTGTGGGGAATAGTTTCGCACAGAGCGTTCAAACTCAAAGTACGAAAAGAGCAGCCGTTAAAGGATGGGCACACAACAATAAAGTAAAGATGTCACAAGAATTCAACAAGGTCAAACAAAAATTTCATGGTATTTTCCAGTTCCACAGACAGCCCACCATGATTACTTCAGTCCGTTACTACAGCGCTGTCGCAACTTTACAATCGCATCGAGTGCCATTTCCGGGCGACACAACAACAGTTAGAGAAGAACAACGTGCCAACATGGAGAAATTGACACGTAAGTTGTACAGGAAGGAAAAGAGGGGCAAAAGAAAGAGGGACGCCTTCAGAGTAATCTTTAGCTAGCAGTATTTTTTAATTATATATCTAAACATGCTTTTTTCCTGTTTTTCCTTCCGTATAGCAATTGATAACATCACCACTCGCTTAGTTCCCGTCGCAAACAAAGATTAAGTCCGTTCTGCTTCGCCTCAGAGCATCTACGCATAACAAATGTGGAGTCTGACCCGCTTGCCAAAATGCCCCCACTACGGCACCCACTTGACCCTTACGATTTCGCCCTTTATTGTTGTAAAAACGTCCTACAGTAAATTAACGGGTTTGAGGGGCACGATTTCTTGACAATCGAAATCAGTCGGCAGATATAAAGATACTTCAAGAAGACGAAGAATTATCATTGGTAAATAACAGAAAGTAGAGAGCAAGATTTTGGACATTGTAACAGAGCGCCGATAACTGTTGGAATCTGATGCACAACAAGGTGATAGGCTCTCTAGCTATACGCCATCACTTGATCAAATCACCTCCACTAGGCAAGAAGGCCATCCAAGGGTCCCCATTGGCACAGTTTGTTCGCCACCTCCACCACCATGCCAAGCGTAACCAGGTGAAACTGTTCTCGGACACGGCCAGCAAGGATCCACCCACGGGGCCCTTGTTTGACCACCACAACAACACTTTTGAGACAACCACCTCTCAGGGGAAGTACGGTTCCACCGAGGTTTTGAACAAGAACCTGCTATCTGACCAGATTCCCTCCGTCGAGCTGGCATACGATGTGATTACCGAGCATACGAGCCAGTTTGACAGAGAGAAGTCCTCGCTTGTGATACTACATGGTTTGTTCGGCAACAGGCAGAACAACAAGACTATCGCCCGTGAGTTGAATGAGCTGCTCGAAAGGGACGTTTACCTGCCAGATTTGAGGAACCATGGCCAGTCCCCTCACATTGGGAGACAAGACTACCCCTCCATGGCGCTGGACGTGGAGAGGTTCATCCGGGAACACATCATGAACCGGAAGGACGCCAAGAAGCCCATCCTCGTGGGCCATTCCATGGGCGCCAAAGTGGCTATGAGTGTGGCCTTGAGGAAGCCGGAACTGTGTTCCATGCTTGTCAGTCTCGACAACGCCCCCGTGGCCACCCCACCCATGAATGCATTTCCACGCTACGTGAAGAAACTGCTGCAGATCATCAACAACCCAAATGTGAACACTGTCCAAGAGGCAGATGAACAGCTGAAAGATGTCGAACCGTCCATCGTGATAAGACGCTTCCTGATCACCGTTCTACAAAGAGTCAAAGACGAGCAGTCCGGCAAGTGGAGGTTCAAGTCCAAGATACCTCTGGGAATCCTTAACGATGCTATCGTGAAGGGTAACATCTCCAACTGGGAGTTCAACCCCTGGGTGCATCGTTTTATGGGGCCGGCCCTCTTCATAAGAGCCACCAAATCCCACTACATTGCAAATGAGCACTTGGCCGACGTCGGAAATTTTTTCCCACGCTTCGAGATAAGGGACATCGATGCAGGTCACTGGGTCAATGCAGAGAAACCTCACGAATGTGTCCGTGACATTGTTGAGTTTGTCGAAAGGCACGAGGATGAGCTTAAGGCGGAGCAAAGGTAGAATATTTATATATATATGTGCAGCTACGCTGCGTTCGTTGGTGCGCAACGTACTCATTTTGTTTTGCTGGTTTAAGGATTACTTATATGCATATACATTTCCCGGTCACCTGTTCGATCGAGCCACTTTAACCTCGTGCAATCTTTGCTTACTAACCCACTTTTTTCTTATCCCGAGTCCCCCAAAGTGAGAAAGCCATAACAAAAAGTAAAGAAAAAAAATAAAACATCTGCCAAACAAGCCTCGCTTCTTGTTACACTGTAAATCACTCTGGACGCAACGATCACCTGATGCCTGACGCGTCTTGAAACTTATTTTTAGCATTTGAAGGTGGGCTACGACAGTTTCTAAGGGGCGACATCGGCCCTTTTTGCCGCCCTCTTTAGGCATTTACCCCCGGATCGAACATCTTCGCGATGCCTTGATGAGATTTAAAAATACTTACAGGGCAGTGTGGCTTTTCTTTAACTCTCACCCACTTCAAAGCAAGAAGGAGCACTTCAGCTAAGGACTCTAAAGTTTCTCATAAGCAAGGCAGGCAGCAAACAGAAGCTACGCTGATTGTCAGACCTCTGTTCAAAGCTCTGAGCCCTTTGAAAAGCTTGAAGCTAGTTGCACAAGGGAATAAAAAAGTATGTTGGTTTGTTTTTTCTTTTAACACATTTGCCACTGAGATGGAAAGGGGGACGAAACAGGATATGGAATGGATCCAGGCGCGTCAAAGGAAAATGGACATTTTATTGACGCGTTACGCGTTGGGCCTTGGCGCATCACACTGCATCTGGCACTTTCTGCGGTGTCGTCTAGGGCAGACGCGTAACGCGAAACACTTTCTGAGATTGGTAGGCTCCTTACCAAATCTGGAAACAAGTTTTCCTCGCACAGAGACCGCCCCACAAGCGACCGATAGTACAGAGAAACCGCGGTAGTGGCGAGCAGGGAAAGCGTGGAAGGCTTTGTATTTCGCCAGAAACCTAGACCTCCAGTTTTGATATAACAGAGAACACCACTCCCAATCACTATCAAACACGAACCACCATTTTGCGTACTCCTGTTCCCGTTTGAAATAAAAACCAGAGCATTCCATCTTCTCTTTTTTTCCTCTCGAGAACGCTCGTCTTTATTTCCGTTCCACAGGATCACCATCTCGCCCCCTGCACGTTCGGTTCAGTGGCTGGTGTGTTTCATTGCAGTTTCACGCGTCACGGTATACTAACACCAAGATTATAGAAAGCAGGATCTGCTATTACTGATTGACCAGAAGATAAAAAGTTGAGTAACATAACGGAACCGCAAGGAGAAGACTCTGTGTGAAGCCAAATAAACGACTGCAAGATGTCTTACAGTCAACCGAATGAGAACCAACCTCCCTACGAGGAGGATATGGGTGGTTATGCTCAGTACAACAACCAAGGTTACGCTGAACCTATGTACGACGAGTATGGCCAACCGGTCTACCCGGATGGATCGTATTACGATTCCAACGTGGCGGGGAATCCATATGCCCAATCTTCCATCGGTCCCTATGACGACCAAACCATGGATTATGCATCCGGGTACTACAACCAACCCCGTGGTCCTGCCATGGGGGAAAACTTTTCCGATTTTAGCAGCTACGGCCCACCAGGCACGCCCGGTTACGATGCATACGGTAGCGGCGGTGGGGCCTACACACCATCTCAGATGTCGTTTGGCGAGCCAGGTTCGTCTGGTACGTCGACCCCGATCTACGGTGGGGAAGGCTACGATCCGCAGGCCGTTGCGATGGCTCTGCCTAACGAGCCTTATCCAGCTTGGACCGCGGACAATCAATCACCTGTAACCATTGAGCAAATCGAGGATATCTTTATCGATCTGACCAACAAGCTGGGCTTCCAGAGAGACTCGATGAGAAACATGTTTGACCATTTCATGACTCTTTTGGACTCGAGGTCATCGAGAATGTCACCCGAGCAGGCTCTACTGTCTGTGCACGCCGACTACATCGGAGGTGACACGGCCAACTATAAGAAGTGGTATTTTGCTGCTCAACTGGACATGGATGACGCCGTTGGGTTCAGAAACATGCAGCTGGGTAAGCTTTCCAGGAAGGCTAGAAGGGCTAAGAAGAAGAACAAGAAGGCCATGGAAGAGGCTACTAACCCCGAGGAGACTGAGGCAACTTTGAACCAGTTGGAAGGTGACAACTCGCTGGAGGCTGCCGACTTCAGGTGGAAGGCCAAGATGAACGAGTTGTCACCTTTGGAAAAAGTGCGCCAAGTCGCTCTTTACCTGTTGTGCTGGGGTGAGGCCAACCAGGTGAGGTTCACCTCTGAATGTTTGTGTTTCATCTACAAGTGTGCCTCGGACTATTTAGAATCGCCATTGTGCCAACAGCGCATGGAACCTATGCCCGAAGGAGATTATCTGAACAGAATCATCTCCCCCCTGTACCGTTTCATCAGAGATCAAGTTTACGGTATTGTTGATGGCAGGTTCGTCAAACGTGAAAGGGACCACAACAAGGTTATTGGCTATGACGATGTCAACCAATTGTTCTGGTACCCTGAAGGTATTGCCAAGATTATTTTTGAAGACGGAACCAGATTGATTGATTTACCAGCGGAGGAACGTTATGGTCGTTTGGGAGAAGTCGTTTGGGACAAAGTTTTCTTCAAGACTTTCAAAGAGACTCGTACCTGGCTCCATTTGCTCACAAATTTCAACCGTATTTGGGTGATCCATGCCACCGGCTTCTGGATGTACTGCGCATACAGTGCCCCCACTTTCTACACTCACAACTATCAACAACTGGTTAATAATCAACCTCTGGCGGCTTACAGATGGTCCTCTGCAGCTCTCGGTGGTACACTCGCAAGTCTAATTCAAATCATCGCCACTCTTTGTGAGTGGAGTTTTGTCCCCCGTAAATGGGCCGGTGCCCAGCATTTGTCCCGTCGTTTTTGGTTCCTGTGTTTAATTTTCGCTGTTAACTTGGGTCCCATTATCTTTGTGTTTGCCTACGACACTCGAACTATCAAGTCTGAAGCTGCTCTTGCGGTCGGGGCTGTCATGTTCTTTGTTGCCGTCGGTACCTTTGTGTTCTTTGCCATCATGCCCCTGGGTGGGTTGTTCACTTCATATATGAACAAACGAACCAGAAAATACGTGGCCTCTCAGACTTTCACCGCTTCTTTTGCTCCTTTGAAAGGTTTGGACATGTGGCTATCCTATCTGGTTTGGGTCACCGTCTTTGCTGCCAAATTTTCGGAGTCTTACTACTTTATGATTTTATCGTTGAGAGACCCTCTGAGAATCCTGTCGGTCATGACGATGAGGTGTACCGGTGAATACTGGTGGGGCGCCAAGGTCTGTAGACAACAGGGTAGGATTGTTCTGGGTCTCATGATTGCTACAGATTTCATCCTGTTCTTCTTGGATACTTATCTATGGTACATTCTGGTGAATGTGATCTTCTCCGTCGGTAGGTCCTTCTGGTTGGGTATTTCCATTTTGACCCCATGGAGAAATATTTTCTCGAGGTTACCCAAGAGAATTTACTCCAAGATCTTGGCTACTTCTGACATGGAGATCAAATACAAGCCTAAAGTTCTGATCTCTCAAGTGTGGAATGCGATTGTCATCTCCATGTACAGAGAACACTTGTTGGCCATTGACCACGTCCAGAAATTGCTATACCACCAGGTGCCCTCTGAGATTGAAGGTAAGAGAACTTTGAGAGCCCCCACTTTTTTCGTTTCACAGGACGACAACAACTTCGACACTGAGTTCTTCCCTCGTAACTCTGAAGCTGAACGTCGTATCTCTTTCTTTGCCCAATCTTTGGCCACTCCTATTCCTGAACCTTTGCCTGTAGATAACATGCCCACTTTTACTGTGTTGACTCCTCACTACTCTGAAAGAATTTTACTATCTTTGAGAGAAATTATTCGTGAAGATGACCAGTTCTCGAGAGTCACTTTGTTGGAATATTTGAAACAGTTGCATCCAGTGGAATGGGACTGCTTTGTCAAGGACACCAAGATTTTGGCAGAAGAAACTGCTGCCTACGAGGGAAACGATGAAGATGCGGAAGGTAAAGAGGATGCCCTCAAATCTCAAATCGATGACTTACCATTCTACTGCATTGGTTTCAAATCTGCTGCTCCTGAATACACTTTGCGTACCCGTATCTGGGCTTCGCTAAGGTCTCAAACGTTGTACCGTACTGTTTCTGGTTTCATGAACTATTCAAGAGCCATTAAACTGTTGTACCGTGTGGAGAACCCTGAAATTGTGCAAATGTTTGGTGGTAACGCTGAAGGTTTGGAAAAGGAATTGGAAAAGATGGCTAGGAGAAAATTCAAGTTGTTGGTGTCCATGCAGAGATTGACCAAGTTTAAGCCCCACGAATTGGAGAACGCCGAGTTCTTGTTGAGAGCTTATCCCGACTTGCAGATTGCCTACTTGGATGAAGAACCTCCTGAAAACGAAGGTGACGAGCCAAGAATCTACTCTGCCTTAATTGATGGTCACTGTGAACTGTTGGAGAACGGCCGCAGAAGACCTAAATTTAGAATTCAATTATCTGGTAACCCTATTCTTGGTGATGGTAAATCTGATAACCAAAATCACGCTATGATTTTCTACAGAGGTGAATACATCCAATTGATCGATGCTAACCAGGATAATTATTTGGAAGAATGTCTAAAGATCAGATCTGTTTTGGCTGAATTTGAAGAATTGAACGTCGAACAGGTTAACCCATATGCCCCTGACTTGAAATACGAAGAACAGAATTCCAACCACCCTGTCGCCATTGTCGGTGCCAGAGAGTACATTTTCTCTGAAAACTCTGGTGTCCTGGGTGATGTCGCTGCCGGTAAGGAACAGACTTTTGGTACTTTGTTTGCACGTACTTTGGCTCAAATTGGTGGTAAACTCCATTATGGTCACCCCGATTTTGTGAATGCAACGTATATGAATACTAGAGGTGGTGTCTCCAAAGCTCAAAAGGGTTTGCACTTGAACGAAGATATTTATGCCGGTATGAATGCCCTGCTACGTGGTGGTCGTATTAAGCACTGTGAATACTACCAATGCGGTAAAGGTAGAGATTTGGGTTTCGGTACAATTTTGAATTTCACAACTAAGATTGGTGCTGGTATGGGCGAACAAATGTTGTCCCGTGAATACTACTATCTGGGTACTCAGTTGCCTATTGACCGTTTTCTTTCATTTTATTTTGCTCATCCTGGTTTCCACTTGAACAACTTGTTCATTCAATTGTCACTGCAATTGTTCATGCTGACCTTGGTTAACATGAATTCTTTGGCCCACGAATCCATCATGTGCATTTATGACAGAAATAAGCCCGTTACAGATGTGTTATACCCAATCGGTTGTTACAACTTATCTCCAGTGGTGGACTGGACCAGACGTTACACTCTATCCATTTTCATTGTCTTCTGGATTGCATTCGTACCTATCGTGGTGCAAGAATTGATTGAACGTGGAGTGTGGAAGGCCACTCAGAGATTTTTCCGTCACATATTATCCCTATCTCCCATGTTTGAAGTGTTTGCTGGCCAAATATACTCTGCTGCTTTGCTAAGCGATATGTCTGTAGGAGGTGCTCGTTATATCTCCACCGGCCGTGGTTTTGCAACTGCTCGTATTCCGTTTTCGATCCTTTACTCTAGATTTGCTGGTTCTGCGATTTACATGGGTTCCAGATCGATGATCATGTTATTGTTCGGTACAATTGCACATTGGCAATCTCCATTGCTATGGTTTTGGGCATCTCTGTCTTCTTTGATGTTCTCTCCATTTATTTTCAATCCTCATCAGTTCTCATGGCAAGATTTCTTTTTGGATTACAGAGACTATATCAGATGGCTGTCAAGAGGTAATAGCAAATATCACAGAAACTCTTGGATCGGTTATGTGAGAATGTCGAGAGCACGTATCACTGGTTTCAAACGTAAGTTAGTTGGGGACGAGTCTGAGAAGGCTGCTGGTGACTCTTCTAGAGCGCATAAGACCAACATTATTCTTTCTGAAATTTTCCCCTGTGCCGTTTATTCTGCTGGTTGCTTTATTGCCTTCACTTTCATGAATGCCCAAACCGGTGTGAAAAACACCGATGCTGATAGAGTTAACTCAACCTTGCGTATCATCATTTGCACACTAGCACCCATTGTTATTGACTTGGGTGTTCTTTGTTTCTGCGCAGGCTTGGCGTGCTGCTCTGGTGCATTATTCAAGATGTGTTGCAAGAGCAGTGGTTCCGTCATGGCTGGTATTTGTCACGGTATTGCCGTGATCATTCACATTGCATTCTTTATCGTCATGTGGGTTTTGGAAGGTTTCCATTTTGCCAGAATGTTGATCGGTGTCATCACCTGCATTCAATGTCAGAGATTAATCTTTTTATTCATGACAACTTTCATGTTGACCCGTGAGTTCAAGAACGATCGTTCTAACACTGCCTTCTGGACAGGCAAATGGTATGGCCAAGGTTTAGGAGCCATGGCTTGGTCTCAACCATACAGAGAGTTATGTGCTAAGGTTATCGAAATGTCTGAGTTCTCAGCGGATTTCGTCTTGGGCCACACTATTTTGTTTGCTCATTTCCCCTTTTTGTGCATTCCATACATCGACAAGTACCACTCCATCATGTTGTTTTGGTTGAAGCCTTCTCGTCAAATCCGTCCCCCAATTTACTCTTTGAAACAGAACCGCTTGCGTAAGCGGATGGTGAAGAAATATAGTTGGTTGTATTACATCGTTTTGCTTTTGTTTGCTGCATGTATCGTGGGTCCCGCTGTTGCCTCTAGTCATGTTTCCAAAACTATTGGTTCCAGTTTAACGGGTACTTTCAGGAACTTAGTTCAGCCAAGAAACAAAACCAATAACGACACCGGGTTACAAATGTCTACATATGTCAGTCATTGGTATACACACACTCCAACGTTGAAGACATGGTCCACAAAGAGATAAGGACTCTTCGCCTAACTTTTTATTTGCGAACCTTTTCTCATGTTCTCTGTTTTTTCAGCGCCTCAGTTTCCTGTGTCTAATTGTTTTCCTGGACTTAGCTAAAAGCACCAGTTGACAATACCTTTAGACTGGTAGGGATTTTATTGTTTATTTTAAGAAATATATATAAGGAACATGTATTTTAGTTATAGTTGAAACTCTCATTTCATTTTCAGTCTGGTGCCCTTTGTCATGGGGTCTCCTAAATTTCTCCGGAGCCTTTGCGACGAAGAATGTCCGGCGACGCAAAAGATTTGGCGGCGCAAAACACTTGGCGACGCAAAACGGTTGACGACGCAAAATAGTTTTTGATAAAAGAAAATTTAGTGAAAGGATTATTTGTTATTTGATATTTATTCAATGTATGGTAAAAGTGCACCAAAAAAAAATATCCTGTCGTGAGAAGCTAATGTTCATTATGGGTTTGGAAAAGATCATACTAGGGGTGAGCACCGTTGTTGCAATGGCATCTGCTACCTCTGTTCTCAAACCGGACTCTGCGTTCGACATGAGTTTCAACAGCGCAGCACCTATTGAAATAGTCGGCCAAAAATTCTTTAATTCAAAGACTAAAGAACAATTTTTTTTGAAAGGTGTTGCCTACCAGCCGACTAAAAGTACAGAATCTTGGAATGCTGAGATTGTGAGTTCGGAAACAAAATACGTGGACCCACTAGCTGAACCAGCGGTATGCCTGAGAGACATTCCCCATCTCCAGAAGCTAGGTGTGAACACAATCAGAGTGTATGCGATCGATCCTAAGCAAAACCATGACACCTGCATGCAAGCACTTGCTGAAAACGGGATCTATGTGTTGTTGGACTTGTCCGAACCTGACAATTCAATTGAGAGAAACAATCCCAAATGGGACATACAGATTTGGGAAAGGTACAGCTCTGTGGTCGACAGTATGCAGAAATATCCAAACATTTTGGGTTTTTTTGCCGGTAATGAAGTCACTAGTGATGAGACAAATACTGATGCCTCTCCTTTTGTGAAGGCTGCAATTAGAGACGTGAAAGATTACATCAGTGTGAAAGGGTACAGAAAGATCCCCGTTGGTTATTCTTCCAATGACGATGCAGCTACTAGGGACAATCTAGCGCAGTACTTTGCATGTGGTAGTGAAGCTTCTGCAGATTTTTATGGCATTAATATGTATGAATGGTGTGGGTATTCCTCCTACGGCACGAGTGGGTATAGAGAGCGTACGCTGGAATTTACCAAGTTCCCAATCCCAGTATTTTTTTCTGAGTTTGGTTGTAACGCAGTAAGACCAAGGCCATTTACGGAAGTTGGTGCTCTATTTGGGCCCAAAATGTCGAGAGTATGGTCTGGCGGTTTAGCATACATGTATTTTGAAGAAGAAAATGGGTATGGGCTAGTCAAAATCAACGAGAGCGGCGCAGCAGAGGAATTAGAAGATTTCCAATATTTGCAAAACGAGTTTAAGCTTGCAAGCCCTCGAGGTGTCACTGAGGACAAATATTTAGAGGAAGTCAAGGATCTTGCATCGAAGGAATTTGTGGAATGCCCAATGGCGGCAGCGGGTGCCGATATGGTATGGAAGGCGAGCGCCAATATCCCACCCTCGCCCAACCCCGAAAAATGCAAGTGCCTGGATCAAGTTTTACCTTGCCTAGTGTCACCCTTCAAGACCCCTTGGAACTACCAAAAGCATTTCGATTACGTCTGTAGTCAGGTGGATTGTTCTGATATTGCGACTGATGGAGAGAAAGGGCTCTACGGGGAATTCTCAGACTGTTTACCAGAGCAAAAGCTGGCACTACAGATTAGCAAGATGTATGCCACCAAGGGCAATCCAACTGGACGTTGCCCCATGAGCGGTAAGAATGTATTCTTCAACACCAAGAGTATGAACGTTACCGACCCTGTGTGTGTCAAAGTTTTGGCAAGACTCTCAGAATTGCAAACCCCGTCGAGGTCGAAAAAATCAGCAAAGGATAAAAAAGTGGTGCATCCAAACGTTAAAAATGCCAATATCACCAGAACCCCCTTGACCGTAGATTCTGGTTCGAATACTACACAGTTCGAAAAATTTGGCTACGCATTCCTATTTCTTTCTATCATCTTTGCCACAATGGTTTTTTAAAAAAAATATAATATGCATGAAACCTTGGAGATTATCTCTTCATGTTTTTAGATTCATGTTCAATCTTGGAATAAATAAGCAAACGTTAAAGTCATTATTCAGTGGGTTTCGTTTATGATATTACTCTAGTATTGTTATTATTAGTTCCTCACTCTTTCTTAGGGCCCCAATGGACCCCTAAGAATCCACTAGGTCTCACAATCCTGTTGAGTTTCGGTTTAATCAAATAATGCCGTTTTTCCCCCGAGACGTCCATGTACAGGCTGACGAAATCTGGCTGGTAGTGTTCGTCCGAGTCCGCTGCTTCGATGTGTACCAACCCTCTTCTCTCCTTGGACTCCACGTGGAATCTCATCGAGTAGTGAGACCTTCCGGACTTGTCTACTTTCTTCTGAGAGGCGGGTGGTCTATTTCTAGTCCATCTGTCACTCGTAAACAGTTCTCCATAGGCCTTTAACCTTTCCTTCGTATCGCCATGGTCATCGCAGTGCAAAAGTATCCTCGAAGCTTCGTCCTTCTCCACCATGGACACTGCACGGTTAAACATCCTGGTGTCACCAGAGGGAGAAAATAGTTCGGATGCGATGAGGTAGATGACGATGCCAGAGAGCCCCAGGGCTCCAATTACTAAGGTGCCTGAGACTGTAAAAGTGGTGAAAGCTTTGATTTTGGGCCAAATCCCTTTTTTTTCCTTGGATTCGTAGGGATTCTCATTAGCATACGCATTGAATGTGGAGTACTTGTATTTGGAGGACAAGCTACTAACTCTGAGGAGGCTTGGTACTAGACCGGGTCTAATCCCACAGGAAAGTTTTGGACACCTGGCAAGCATTGCAATCGTATAGGGTGGAATTTTCTTAAGTATTCGTAAAAATTTGCCAAATGATTGGGGGAGAAGGGGAGTGGGCGGGGAGGAAACAATATTTCTGCAATGTCAATGGAGTTCTCTGAGCTCACATGTTAATATACGTGCTCTGGCTGGCTGATGTAAAATTTTACGTGGGTAGAAAGGGAAAAAAAACTATCTTAAGTTAGGATAATCTGCTGCACCTGTCCAACATTTCTCTATATAACTCTTAAAGGCATCTATGCCCCCTTAGTGCAATGGTTAGCATACATTTTTCCGGTGGATGTGATCCGGGTTCGAGTCCCGGGGGGGGCTTGCTCTTCTAAGTGTTACCGCTATTACAATTATGGTAGCGTTGAAACGATTATTTTTTTCCCATTCACTTGGTTTAACTGTCTATGATCCAGTCAAGCGTGGTTGTGATCCCTTCTTTTTGAATATTTAACAATCTACGCTGCGTAGCGTGTGGGCACGAGCTACACATAATCTTGGCCAGTCCTCCTTACCAGTCCTTCCTTACCAGCACTGTCTTAGCCTGAGCCGGACATTTCGTGTGACTGTTAGAAGCCTGTACGCCCGAACATTGAAGGGAATGAATAAAAATCTCATTTTCTTATTTTTCGCGTCGCGCGTGGTCCGCGCCGTACCGTCCTGGCCACACTTGCAGTGAGGGACGCTAGGCGGAGACGCTAGGCGGAGACGCTAGGCAGGGCTCCCCCTACAGGCTAGAAACGAATCCAGCCTAGCTAGCAGCCATCGCTCAGCCTAGGCCCCGTCCCTTCCTGCCAGACGTGAGCCTGGCTTTGCCCTCCAGCCCGCTTCTCTACGCAACGACTCACTGGGTTCACCATCACTTCATAATGGTGAAATTTCAGACCTCTGCTTGATGACGCCTTACATAGAACAAGACCAAGGGCAATCAAAAAATGGCTAAGCAATCTCTAGGTATGTGCGGATGAGAAATGATAAGCTTACGAGCTTGCAGTAGAATGCGTTACTAACTGTTTTCCTCCCAGACGTTTCCATCGACAGAAGAAAGAACAGAAAGGCATACTTCACTGCCCCATCTTCCGAGAGGCGTGTGCTACTTTCCGCTCCACTATCCAAGGAGTTGAGAGCACAGTACGGTATCAGATCCTTGCCCATCAGAAGAGATGATGAGGTTCTTGTCGCCCGTGGCTCCAAGAAGGGCCAAGAGGGTAAGGTCTCTAGCGTCTACAGATTGAAGTTCTCCATCCAGGTCGACAAGGTCACCAAGGAGAAGGCCAACGGTGCCTCCGTGCCCTTGAACCTACATCCTTCCAAGGTCGTCATCACCAAGTTGCGCTTGGACAAGGACAGAAAGGCTTTGATCGAGAGAAAGGGTGGTAAGTTGGAGTAAACTGATCGATCTGTATAGTTGCTTTTTGTCTAATATCATCATTATCAATCAGTCTTATAATAAAGTATAAAAAACAGGGCCGTAATTCGGTATTGCGATTGGCTGGGCTCCTCGAAGTGGGGGCCCGAGTGGTTCGATCCCGTATCGTGTGTATTTGCATTCGGATAAATAGTATGGGGAAAGTAGCCCAAAAGAGTTCGAATCCGGGGTTTTGTTAAAACTAGCGCTTTTGTCGAAAATCTTGAAGTTTTACTCGAACTAAAGGATCAAAAGGTCGAGAATATACAACATGTCAGCACTAGTTTCTGATGAAGAGAGCTCTAACGAGGAACCCATTGTAGCTGCGGACAACCACATGGCCAGGACGGGGAAGAGGTGGTCTGAGAGTGGCCGTTGCCGTCTCACCAAGAAACCAGACCACGACGGAGTGCATGAACCCTTGGAGGCAGAGGATTACATCTCACCGGGCCAGCTGTATTCCACAGAATCTGGACGTCTTTTCCATGCCGGCCGTATCCTTATAGTACTTGTAGGGCTGCCAGCGACTTCCAAGACTCTTCTCTCCGTGGCCATCACTAGGTATACGAGATGGTTGGGGGTGAGGACGAAGTCGTTCCACGTCTCTGAGTATCGCAGGCAACAAGAGGGAGCTGTTCCAGATGACTATTTCTCAGCAGTGCCGCAGACCAAGGAGGGCATCGAGTACCGTCTAAAAGTTTTGAAAGCGGTTCACGACGACATGGTGTACTTCTTTGAGGACACCAAGGGTCAGTTAGCTGTCTACGATGCCCTGAACATCAGGCGCAGTGAGCGCAGGGACATCTGTGACAAGTTCTCGAAGATGGACATCAAAGTGTTGTTCATCGAGTCCGTCATGACAGACAGTGAGCTAGTGGACCACAGCATAAAGATGGCAGCCCAGTCATCAGACTACTCTGGATTGACCAAGACTGAAGCTCGTGCTGAGTTCATGAAGAGGGTGGCGATCAACAAGCCCCTCTACGAGGCGATGCACCCCGCGGAAGGGCTCAGCTATGTGGAGTACATCAATTTCGGCGAACGTCTCAGAGTGTACAACAACGTTTATGGGTACCTGACCAACAAGATCGTATTTTTTCTGATGAATCTCCGCGGGAAAAAGGGTTGCGTATACTTCGCTAGGTGCGGCACCAGTGACAGGGACAACTATTTGAACGACGAAGAGTTGAACGAGGAAGGTAAGGAATATTCCAGACGCTTGACGGATTTAGTGATTCGTCGCATCAACGAGAGAAGACGCAAGATAAATGGGTCTCTCACAATGACACCGCGATTGTCTTTTTCTTCTCCTTCGGCACCCGAGCCACTCTCTTTGCTCCCCACGCAGGCCAGCCTCGACAGGGAGGCATGCCGTGGAGACCATCGTGTGAAGCAGGTGCCCTCGTGGGATGGTGCCGACGAGGATTCCTTTGTCGTCTGGACAGCACCGCGCAAGAGAACCTTCGACACCGCCATGTATTTCGAGCAAAACGGCATCACCGTGCGCCAGCGTTCCCAGTTGCAGCAGCTCCATCCGGGAGTCGTTGCCGACATGTCCGAGCAGGAAATCAAGGAAAAATACCCAAGAGAATACGCCGAGTCGCTCAAGGATCCCTACCACTATCGTTTCCCTCGTGCCGAATCCTACCACGACTTGGCCGTCCGCATGGAACCCATCCTCCTCGAGATGGAGCGCATGTGTGGTGACATCCTCATCATCGGCCACGAGTCTACTCTGAAAGTTCTCTACGGCTACCTCATGGCCTGCACCTGTACGGAACTGCCCGCCCTCAGTTTCCCTCGAGACAAGCTCATTGAGATATCATTCAGTCCATTCCAGAACAAGGCAAAGATCATACCTATAGTCTGACCCTCCAAAACTCCAAAGCAAAATATTACTATTATACAAAATCGTACATTATATATTCCTTGTCTCACTGGTCACTGGTCACACTACCAATGCCCAGCACTAACCTCAGATACCACGAACCTTTCAAATGTTTTATTTTTTTTTTTCTTTCATATATTTTTTCTCATACAGTTATATCGGCGTAAATCATTCGTAAATCAGGTCGCTACCATCACAGAGCAACAGAGGAACGAGATGCCTTCAGCAAGTCAGTCCTCGTTATCACGTTAGGCTTAGTGCTAGCGTGAGAGCCACGACCTCTGTACACGATCAGTCTCATGGGAGACACCATAATCTTAATTACCAGCATGGAAAGAAGGCTAGCCCCGGGGATACCACTCTCATACTTCTGTGTCATCGATTATAACTGGCTTGTTCTACACCGATATGATCATCCTGAACGCTCTACCAACACTGCCATTCTTTTATATATTATTTCATCTGGAGTGCCCACTTAACTGCCGTCTTTGTTGTTAGAAAGCGGGTTTCGCGCGGCTTTCACCAACGGCCGAGTGACGGGGATTTGCGTGGATTCTGCGAGTGTAAACATCTTTTTCTTCCTTTAAGGTTAAGGGCGCTAGGTTACACGAGTCCTTTACGTAAAGGTGCTCACAAATAGACCAGCTGAGTAACCAGTTGATGATGCCCATTTCCCTTAACGTCGCCACGAGGACGTAGTAAGTGGAAGCAGCGGCAGACCCGAGAGCGGCCCCAACAAGGACCTGTTGTAATGAATGGTAGTGTAGGTACACTCTTGAAAAGCAGACGCAAAGTGCCAAGAAGCTTACAAATATTACTCCCAGTAGTCTCTTCGTTCTCGTAAGGCCCTTCCAACGGTAGCAAAATCTTAAACTGGTGTAAGTGCAAAAAAATCCCATGAATTGGGAATGGGCACTGGGCATGCCATAGCAGGACCTCAGGGTATCCTGTTGAAACGTCTCTCCGAAGGAAAACGGCCTGGGTTGTTTAACGATGTCCTTGACGATGTTGTTGAAGATTTCGTTGGCCACTTGGCCACCAGCCATGATGCAGGCCTCCAGCTCTCGAGTGGTGATGAACCAGGAGAGATCAAAGATAAGGATTCCCATGGGTAGCAGGGAGAAGTAGGCAGAGGCGAATGATATGGGATCGGTTGGATCGTATAAGATGTAGGTGTCATCGAAGGGAATCAAGTTGGGATTGGAAGACATGAAGCACGAAGGAGAACGAAGAAGAGAGTGGTTTGTGGCGAGTTGGGGAATAGTGGAAGCTTCTACCGAGGTCAAGTTCGAGTTGCCGTGTATGCTTTTTGCGCGTCGCGTTTCAAGAGGTGGTGAACCAAAACTTCAGCGTTTAAAAATATGGAAAGCGATCTTAGTGCAAATTTTCGGCGATTTTCATAGAGCGTAAGGTAACGTTGAATATTAATACATAAGCCAAACTCCCACTGCAAGCGATTGAATGCTTTCATTTTATTCCATGTCGCCGTCAAAAATTTTGAGAACAAGGGACTCAGCAAGACATTAAGATAGTTAAGCGGGACGCGGGGCACACAAGACGTAACGCTCCCGATAAACAGATCCCACACAAAGGGAAATTGCGCAGAATACGGCTTACTTGCTTGAAAAGGGAAGTTTGGGGAGTGAAGTGGTGGATAGTTTTTTTTTTTATTTGGTACTACCGGCATACCAAACTATGCAGAATGGAGGGAAAAAACATATAACAAACAAACAAAAAAAAAAAAGCAGAAAAGAGAAGAAAAGAGAAGAAAGATGAGAGAAGATGAGAGGATGGAGGAAATGTATAGTCGTGATGATAATAATATAAAAAAACAGGAAGATGAAATGGAAATGAAAAAGAGGGGAAAATGTGAAAGAAGAAAAGGAAGAGTAAAAAGAAGAGAAAAATGCGATATCACAATGAGAGCTGATGTTTTTGTTGCTCCCTGGTCCACCTGGCTGTGTCTTTTGTTGACTGACTAAACGTCTGGTTACTTCTTGTCCTTTTGATAAATTCTGTGACCCATTCTTGTGCGTAAAATTGCTTTATGGAACCATTAGGGTACATGGTGGCGATGTCGCCCATGATGCCCACGGCGGATCTTGCCGTAGAATCTTCACCGTAGAGCTGAGGATCTTCCGCGATCAGCGAGATAAACTGGAAAATGGTGCCCACGTAGGGGAAAAGAGCCTCTGGACTACTACGCAGGCCGGCGACGGTCCCCACGTAGGCATCAAGTACAGCTTCTAGCACTTTGATTTGGTAATCCAGTGCCTCCAAAGTGCCATTCTCAGGTTTTGTATTCTGAGCGGCCACGCATAATGCCATCACTTCGTTTAAATAAGGTGTGAAATCGGGCCCCACGTTGGATGCTATGTCACCAAAGACGCCCAAGACAGCAGGTTTCAACTCTTTCTTGGCGTTTTCTGCCGAAATCATTTGCCCCAAGACACTCATAAAGGCTGGAGCGTACTTCTTGAAGTCCTCCTCCAAAGAATTGGAAATATCTGCAACGAACCCAACAGCCGTAATTGAAACCTGAGAATCCACTTGGTTTAGAGCCCGCACCAAATACGGTGAGAAATTCTCTAGATATTTTTCGAAGCCTCTGCCCATGGAGGAGGCTAATGCGGAGATGGCATAAAACACATCGTCTTCAATGTACGAGGAGTCCTTTTTATCCAAAAGCTTCAAGAACAGATCCATCAGCATGTCCGCCACAGACTCGACACTGGCAGGAGACTTCCTTATAACTGCGGCAAGCACCGTGAGTACGCTGGACTGCAACTCCTGTAGGCCTTGTCTGTCCTCTATGCTCAACTGCGTTTCGTCCACACTCATGGTTTGGCCCAGTTTGTCCATGACAAAAGTGGAAATGGAAGCCGAGGTCTCTGCCACTGTATCCGTCGCGTATTCGACAAGCGTCGTCAGCGCCGAGAAGGCAGAAGCTCTGGCGTTAAATTCATTGTCCGGTCTACTTGCTGCTTTGATTAAGGCGTCCACTAGAGCAGGATAGTAGTTGTAAATGGGGGAAGGCTTCACTTCTGCCAGTTGTTCCACCAAATTGATCAGAGTCCAAGCACAATTGGTAGCCACTTTCGGGTGATCTTGCAACCCAATGAGACATGCCTGCACCACGTTGGGCAAATGCTGTTGAGTATCGATCGAATCTACCACCAAGTCAGCGACCCTACCGACACACCATGCGGCGGACTCCTTGACTTGAATCACAGGATCCGTCATCAAGTTGAGGATGGCCGGCAGTGCCTGGTGAATGTAGTAAGTACGCTGTGTCCGATCGGGTCCGTCCATGATCGAACCAAATGCCATCACGGAGGCCTCCCTCTGGCGCCAGTTCTCACTGGTAATGTTCTGTTCCACAAATTGGAGCACAGGTTCCAAGACGTAGTTACCGCAGTTTTGGGCAAACAGTTGCAAACAGGCACCGGCAGACATGGAAACATTCCAATCGTCGTCCTCCGGGTCCTCGTTCTGCCGCGTGAGTAAGTTAAGCAAGTTTGGCACCACTTCTTTCAAAGACGCAAGTGCGAAATTGTAACTTTGCAAAGGTGACTGTGGGAATTGTGCGAGTTCGTAAGCGATGTCGATCTCCTCTTCACATATGGTCGACCAGAACTCGACGGCCATGGAGGCAACCCAGTCGTCTGGAGATTTCATCGTGGCTATCGTCAACGCATACAGCGCCTGTTCCATGTAAGGTTTCATGAAAGGGTAGTAGAGCGACATGATCTTACAAAGACACCCAAACGCTGCTGTTTGAATCGCAGACTCTGGCGCCTGTGTGGCTTCACACACCACCTGCATCAAATAGTTTCTCTCACCTTCCCTCTCCATGTTATTCTTGATGAAGACAAGCGAATCTGCCAGTGCATTTAATGCGGTCAGACGAACCTGCACAGAGGGCTCCGACGACTGCGCTCCTTGCACAATGGCAATCAAGATACTGTTGGAAGAAGAGACCAGAACTTGACTCTGAGGATCCGCGCTCTCACAGATGTAACCCAGGGTCAACAACGACGCCCTCTTGATGTTTTCCGGCTGTGATGGGTTCGTGTTATCGACCATGGTCTTCATCAGATCGCCCCACTCCCCCCTGGGCAACTCTATGTTGGCAATCGCCGCAATCAACTGAGCAGAGGCATTGGCCACGCGCTGTTCACCAGATACAAGCGCCTGTATCGTATTGAGTTTAATCTGGTCCTTGGAGGCTGGATCTACGACGGTAACCCATCTTTGGGCAAACTGCGACGCCTTTATTGAATCCTTAGAAACCAGCTCATTTTTCAAAGTCAGCGCAGCCAGTATACGCGCCTCCAACCTGGCATTCTCATCCACCAGCACACTGGATAGCAGCCCTGCAAACTGCAAAAAATTCTCATTGGAAAGTTTCTTCAACTGCGTCTCATTTGCCACACGGAGAGACCGGTCAGAAGTCAAAATTGTCTCCTCCAAAAGCTGTGCCAACTCTGCTGACATCCTGAACAAACCAGCACCCAATCAATCCGTTGTAACTACTTCTTTCAAGCCCTTTGGACAGCCTGAGTGTTGCAGTGGGTGGCAATGTGAACCAAGTTTTTTTTTTTTTTTTTTTTAATTCATTAATTCGTTGTTCGAAAAGATTTCGATGTTCCGTGCCAGATGACAATTATAAACTTTGTACTACTACTACTACTACTACGACGAGTATTTAGCTTGCAACTCCTCGACAAAGGCAATGTACTCCTTCTCCGCCTCTTCTTGAGGCTTGCCCTTCTGTTCCTCCCATGCGTCCCACTTGTACCGGTCCTTCATGTTGAAGATACCCGGTTTCTCCTTATCGTTGTCGCCAACGGTGGCCTGCTTGTAAAGCGCGTAGAGTTTGAGCAACTCATCGGTGTCGGGCTTGGTGGGCAATTCGTTAACGGCCTTTGCCTTCTCTTCAAACAATTGGGAAACCATCTTTGCTTCAACTGCTGTAGTGATGAGTAGTCAATAGTATGTGGAGTTTTTGCGGCGTGAGAATTATACGCCCTTTAAAGGTCGGACATCGAACCAGAAAGGCAAACAAACAGGGCTACCGGACGGTGAAGAAACGGTAACACAACAAAACGTATAACGTTTTTGGGGCGTTATACGAAAATTTGTTGGCACGATGTGTTCTTTTTTTTGGTTGACTGTACGAGAGCCGGTTTCAGTTCTGTTTCACAAGTTTGGGGGAAACAGAAAAAAAATCCACAACTCCGCGACGGGGAATTGAACCCCGATCTGGCACGCGACAAGCGCCCATTCTGACCATTAAACTATCACGGAAAAGAAACTAACGCGTTCCTCGAATAAACAATGCATCACATCGGTGTTTCGTATTTTGTTACTCTTGACGTCACCGCTACGTTTCATGTTTACCAATACCGTTCAACGAAAATTTCTTTTGTTTTCAGCACTATTTGAAGTAGTTCTGCTTAGAAGAGTCACCGAAGGGAAAAAAAAGACTAGCATGGAAAGAAGAGGGTGATGCAAGGTCCATGGTTTCTTATCGAGGGTTTGTCCGCTTTCTAGTACCTTCTATGATTCACAGTATCGGGGGAAAAAAGGGTGCTTCTTGAAATTACGTCTTGTCTTGTCTGGCTGTTGTTGGTTTTTCCAGAACCCACAATGCATATACTCGTATCGTATCGCTCGTTTCCGATTCTGTTCCAGTTGCCACTCCGTACGCTGGAAAACAAGTCAAAGAGTAAACGAATGGCATGGAGCCTCACCACGCAGCTGCACCACTGCTATTGTTCTATTCGAGTATGCCAACCTGCTTGTGTGTTTCCTTCTTGGCCCATTAGCGGAATATCCGCTACTCGTTTACGCCAATAGTGGTAGCTCGGCGGCTATTCTCCGCTTGGGCGAGAGTGACGACAGTCGCACGTGATGCGCAACTCGTAGCCCCTACTTCCCTTATCCTTGTTATGGCCGCTCTTACCCGGGTGCCTCCCCTTCCCCTCCCTTCTTTTCGCCCCCTACGCCTTCTCCTCGCTGCTCCTCCTTTCCGCCACCACCAGAAAATGTCGCACGCAGCCGAACCGCGGTCGCATACCCGTTTTGTAACGGTTTAAATTTGGGCGCCGCTTCTCCAACTCTGATTGTTTTATTGAAAAGATCACACTTTTAAAATCGGCGACCTTTGTATGAGTATTCACATAGCCTCCACTTTGCAATAAAGCATAATTAAAAGAAAAGACCAAAAAAAAGCTATAATAATAATAATAATATTAATCCCATAATCAACATCAATAACAATATATCGGAAAAGTAATAATCAGAAAATAATATCCCTTCATGACCCTTGAATCACCATCACTCACTAGACAGAGTTCCTATACAAACGGCTACTCGCGAGATCAGTCACTGAAACCGTTCCCGTCTAACGGGGGGGGCAACAATAAGCTCATGTCGGAGCCGGTTAAAGACCACAGAAGGAGGCGTTCTTCCAGTATAATATCGCATGTGGAGCCGGAGACGTTTGAAGATGAGAATGATCAGCAGCTGCTACCAAACATGAATGCGACATGGGTTGATCAAAGAGGTGCATGGATCATCCACATTGTGATCATTGTGCTTTTGAAGCTGTTTTACAACCTGTTGCCCGGTGTGACTACTGAGTGGTCGTGGACCCTAACCAACATGTCGTATGTGATTGGGTCGTATGTGATGTTCCACTTGATCAAGGGCACTCCGTTTGATTTCAACGGGGGCGCATACGACAACTTGACCATGTGGGAGCAGATCAACGACGAGACACTGTACACACCCTCCAGGAAGTTCCTTGTGATTGTGCCCATAGCGTTGTTTCTGGTGAGTACACACTATGCGCACTACGATTTGCAGCTGTTTTTGCTGAACCTTTTGATGACCACGTTCATCGCGGTGGTGCCCAAGCTGCCGGTGACGCACAGGTTGAGGATTTCGATCCCTGGGATCACGGGGCCGGCTCAGATCAGTTGAGCGGTGCCACTTCACTTTTATTAACTAGCGCCTGTGTCCTCAGGCAGTGTAGGTTGTGTAAGGTAAGGTAGAATTTCGTAGCGAGGAGCTCACAAGAGGTTGCTTGCGGCGGCGTGAGCAAGCCGGATAAGAATCGTGTATTGGGATGCAGCTGTTGCCATGTCGTATGGCATGGCGCAAGACGGCGGGGCCATGCAATCGAAGTGTGAATACGTGCAGCAAGTAACGTATTCGGCGAATGTGAACTACAGAATATATAAAAAATTAACGACAACTGCAGGACTCGAACCTGCGCGGGCAGAGCCCAAAAGATTTCTAATCTTTCGCCTTAACCACTCGGCCAAGTTGCCTAGCTCTTGATGGAATCTCTGAGTACGGTCCGTTGTACCCCTCCTCGCCCCCGCCTCAACGAATGATCTCTATCCACTAACTACTGATGATAAACTACTGACGACCTATTTACTTGGTCCCATTTACATCTGGGTAAATGTCAAACCTTCTCTGTCTTGTAATGGGCACTCCCTGGCGGAACTGGTCAATCTCGGCAGGGTCCAGTTCTGCATAGATAATCTCTTCGCCCTCGCCGGCCTCCGCGAGGACATCGCCTCTTGGATTGACCACCATCGAGTGGCCGTAAGCTTGATAGCTGCTCGTAGTGTCCCTTGCCGGGGAACACAAAAGTGTGTAGATTTGGTTGTCCACGGCACGCGACCTTGCGAGTAGTTTCCAATGTAAGGGCCCAGTCACAGTGTTGAAGGCCCCAGGGTAAACCATGGCGAATGCGCCCTGGCGTGCAGCCAGCATGGCCAGCTCAGGAAATCTCATGTCGTAGCAAATACCCACACCAAATTTGCCGTAGTCGCACTGCACCACGGTGCTCTTTTCACCGCCGGTCAAAGTGTCACTTTCCTTAAATGTGATTCCATTTGGGATGTCGATGTCGAACAGGTGCGCCTTGCGATGGGTCCCTATTAGTTGGCCCTGTTCATTAAACACCATGCAGGTGTTGTAAACGTTGTTGCTCTTGGGCTCTAACTCAGGGATCGAGCCACCGACGAGCACAATCTTCAGCTTCTTTGCCAGCTGTGAAAGCACCTTGTAAGAGTCACTCTCGGGGCCAATGACTTCAGAGTACTGTCTAAACTTATCGACCGCATAGGGGGAATTGAAACACTCTGGCAACACGACCAATTTGGTCTCGGGTTGGTCTCTCACAGCTTTTTCCACAAGCGTAGTGGCCCTTTGTAAATTGTAAGCCTTGTCGGAGGTGCTACCGGCCAATTGCACCAGTGCTACTTTAATCTTCTGGGAGAGTATCTTGGACATCTTGCGCTGACCGATTGTGGTTCGAATGCCAAGTCAAGTGTCGAGGTTGCAAGTTCTTTTATCAGCTCGCATTTTTGCAAGAAAAACGCAACAATTAGCACTGCGACAGTGAGGTCGGAACATTGACTACTTGAATATATAAAATATCTTTTTCATTACAGCTTGGATCCTGCTAGCCCCAATTTCACAGCTCTGTATCCCATGCCGAGCCCACCTTGGTATCCATAACCAGAGGCACCATAGTTGTGTACTACTACAACGCCGTCTTGATACTCCCTCTCCACACGAGGCCCACCATATCTTGCAGGACGCAATCCAGCAGCCACTCTCAACACTTGCAACTGGCTCCCTTTGCCAATCTTCGGTAACAGCGCGGTGGTTCTCTGTATTATGTCTTGGCTCTCCGCCAAAGAGGTATCCTGTGCGTTCCAGTTATCTACTTGCAGGAAGCCGCCCAATACTAACTCTTTCAAAGCACCTGGACGTGGAATCACATAGGTAGCGTAATCCTTGCCCCATCTCATGCAGTTCTCATTGACATGGGGTGCTCTCACTACAACCACTTGTCCCCTAGCTGGGTACACTCTGTGATCCTTGACACCGCCCAAATCGTGAGAACCTAATCCCGTGCAGTTGAATACTAGGCGGTCCCCCTTCGGCTCACCATTGGCATACGAGGTGGCCTGGGCCAAATGGGTCAATTCAGCTCTGACGAATTTAACTCCTCTGCTCTCCAAAAACTGTGCAAAATTGCATAAAAACAAAGGACAGTTAAAGTTCCACGTCTTGAACGTTATGCCAAAGGATGGAGCGGTGGGACGGGTTTGATCCAATTCCTCCTGGCTCAACACCCGGTAGTCCTCCAGATAACTCGAAAGTGATAAAATTTTGCGCTCGTCAGGCTTAACATCCCAGAATTCACGGCTAGGTCTCCTCGCAAGCCCGAGCCATTCGCCATCACGACCTCGAAAATGCTTCAAGAGTGTCTGTTGTAGCTTGCCCAAATTCTCATATGTGAATCGATCGTAGAAAAGCGTGTTCTCATCACTGGGAGAAATGCAAGACCAATTGCCACCAGCCCAGGGTGAAGTGTAACCGGATGCAGACTGGTCCCCCGGCAGGTACTTGCCAACGATACAAATTTGTGGCGCAGGTACCTGCGCAAACTCGACCAAGCAATAAGCAGTATACAAGCCAATAATTCCACCACCAACAATCGTTACTGGCATATCTATGGATAGCTGAAGAATTATTGGATGTCCGGTAGGGCCTCTGTTCCTTATATGTTCTCCATATTTTTATTTTTTTTCAATCAGAAAAATACCATGAGATTTGCTCGACAAAGTTCAACGAGATGCCATCTCATAACTGCTTTCCCATTCTAGTTATTGGGTAAGATCTGTGGCTTGGTACCTCAGAATAAATTTATCTAGAGCACGCTGGCGGAAGACCCCGTAATCAAAGAAAGGACACATGAGCCTCTTGATAAGCTAACTCAACAGAGTTTTGACTTGATTAGATAGTTTTCAGCTCTTGTAACTTGGCCGAGAATACCGTGTAGCTATTAAAGCATTCTTTTTTATTGCGCAGCAACTTGAATCGCGACATTCTTTTACTTCATAAGAATTTTCAGTTCTCTTGAAATGAAACTTGTTATTTACAGCGGATCGTCAACTATAAGAAGTTGATCGAGCGCTGAGCGGCGGCAGGAGGAGCAGCATCATAGAAAGGCAAGGCCATGCCACGTACTATCACATTCGATATTCCTTCGCAATACCAGCTAGTGGCTCTCATTGGAGAGGGTGCCTATGGTACGGTATGCTCAGCGATTCACAAGCCCACGGGCATCTACGTTGCGATTAAGAAGATCCAGCCATTTAGCAAGAGCATGTTTGTGACAAGGACACTACGGGAGATCAAACTGTTGAGTTATTTCCACGACCATGAGAATATAATCAGCATCTTGGACAAAGTCAGACCCACCAGCATTGACAAGATGAACGCCGTTTACGTGGTGCAAGAGTTGATGGAGACTGATTTGCAAAGGATTATCGGCAATATTGCAACGAACCCATTAAGTGACGATCACATCCAGTATTTCACTTATCAGATCCTCAGGGCGTTGAAGTCCATCCATTCTGCACAAGTAATCCATAGGGACTTAAAACCTTCCAATCTGCTGTTGAACTCGAATTGTGATTTGAAAGTGTGCGATTTTGGACTCTCGAGGTGTTTGGCCAGTAGCAGTGACTCCAGGGAGACACTCGTTGGATTTATGACGGAATACGTGGCTACACGATGGTATAGGGCTCCTGAAATCATGCTTACCTTCCAAGAATATACAACGGCAATGGATATATGGTCCTGCGGTTGCATATTAGCTGAACTGGTATCTGGTAAACCGCTTTTCCCTGGTAGAGATTACCATCACCAACTGTGGCTGATCTTGGAAGTGGTAGGTTCTCCCACCTATGAAGATTTTGAATCGATAAAATCTCAGAGGGCCAAAGAGTACATTGCCAATTTACCGATGAAGGCGAAGCTGCCGTGGGAAGTCATCTTGGGCAAACAGAATTTGAATCCGGATATGATCGATCTTCTGGACAAGATGCTAGCATTCAACCCAAACAAAAGAATTAGCGCGGTGGAGGCACTTAATCATCCCTATTTGGCCACTTACCACGACCCTGAGGATGAACCCGATTACCCACCTCTGAATTTGCAGGACGATTTCTGGAAAATCGACAACGAGATTAAAAGGCCCAACGACGACAGCGAAATTTCCATGGATGTTTTGAAACAGATGCTCTATCAAGAGATTATGAAGCGCAGTGATTGACAGAAACAACAAGAAAACTTTTTTATCTTGCTCCGTAGGCTCTAAATATGCATTTATTGATTTAACTTTTTCAAGGCGTTAATTTGTCGAGGCGATGAGTTGGGCACAGTTCTGATTACATTGAAATGCAAATCGAATTGAAGAACTACGGGGAAATAAACGTGAAGGAATAGGGAAGGGGTGCGAAGGGGTCACTACAGTTCACTGATCATGTCATGGCCGCCAGAAATTCTGTATCAGATCTTGACCTACCAGTTTAGGGATCTCATGAGCAATGACTACCCTGGGAATGCTGAGAAGTTTAATGAAAATTTCAGGACTTTTGTAAAAAGCAACCTCACGGTGAACAAAGCCTTCTCTCATATATGTCGGGTTCTCATTTACCGGTACTGTAATTTGACCACAGCAAGAAGATTCCACCATTTACTGAAGACTTTGAGAGAACACCGAGAACTACGAAATGCGGTGCAAATTGTTGACTTCCAAGAATTGACTTCAATCGGGCTAGGAAGGACCGGTGAGATGAACAGGATGATCAAAAATTTGACTAACGAGAGTTTGTTGGAGTTTCTAAACTTGACTAAGTTTACTCTGCGCGAGTTTTTAGCCTGTGAACATATACAAGATGACCTGGATGAAAATATAATCTACTTCCTGCTGCGAACCGGAACAGTCCTCAGCGTGTTGGATTTTTGTGGCTGCTCCGGCGCCAAGTTTACAGAGAGCTGCATTGTCGCCTTCGACAAGTTGTATCATTTTGACAAGGAGCGACAGGTAGATTTGCCTATCGAGGAGAACTACCAGATAACATGCTTGGGACTTAACGACTGCACAGATTTACCCCCGTTTGTCTTAGGACGAATGCTGAGGATTCTGCCCGATCTGCAAAAATTGGATCTGGCGCACACTTCCATCGACGATGAGACGTTGATAAACAAATTACCACACCTGAAAAGCCTGACACATTTATCTTTGGCAATGTGTCTGAAGCTCTCGACTAGAGCTGTGTTAGAATTCTTCAGCTATCATCCAGCAGTGACAGACGAAAACAACCTGGCTACTTTAGAATGGTTGAATCTCTACAGCATGCCACATTCTTCTTCATGGACGGAGGTGCATACTCTCTTCCTTTTGAAGAAATTGTGCCAGTATGGGCATAATAAGACGTTACAGTATTTGAACTTGAGTGGGATGCCTCTGCATGAATCGCATGATACGTCAGTAACAAGGTCTACTTTTTACTTCCAGTCCCACGATGCCTTAACCTTCATCAAATGGAATTTCCCCAAACTCAAGAGTCTCAGCATCGCAGGCAACAACATCCCTTTGTCTAAGTTATCTGAGTTTTTGACACCTATTCCGGAGGACATTTTATCGGATAAATGGTGGTTATACGAAGATCAGAGCATGCAGCAGTTGAGGGCTCTGAATGTTTGCAACAACTCCTACGTCAACAAATGGACTATACAGGATTCTGCCCTTTACACAAGTTCCCCCAGCTTAGTGTCACTGGAAGTGTCCTTTGATGCCTGGCAGATGGTTGAGAAATCCAATCCCAGACATGAAATTACCGCCCTGCACTTCAAGAACCCGAACTCTTTTCTGAAGGACACTGCAGACGCGGAAGTTGTCAGATGGCGGTGCTACATTGATTCCTCCTATGGGAGGAGATATTGGATCCATAGGGTAGACCCCTTCTTAAACCGAGACGATTTGGCGATTACGGGCAACGTGACTAACTACGACTCAGAAGGCAATAAGATCATTGAGATCATCAAGCAGCCTGATTTCCTCAAATTTGTCCAAAGTAAGATAATGCTAGGTTGCGGGTTAGTGCCGCTAAGTGGTGTGCGGAGAAAGAAGTGCTACAGAGATTTGAAACCTCCAATTTCGCAATTCTTTACAAGAAATGGTAGAATAACGTTGGGGAGCAGATCTGCCCCCATCATGACCCCCATGTTACCTCCAGGCGGTTGGAGAGTGGTGCCCAATCACGGTGAAAACGAAAGTGTGTTGCCACTGAGTGATGCCATCATGGAAGAAGATGAGGATAACTACAGTGAGGATGAGACATCAGAAGACGACAGTATTTCGGACGCTTACGCTGGTAGCGTCAGCTCAACAACCTTTTCGCGGATTAACAGCCGTGGAAGAGTGAGAAGGGGTCTTTATTGGGACAGGTCCATGCACGATCTGCACTCACAATCCATGGATCCCGACACTTTTACAGCCTTGCCAGAACTGTCTGCGCCGCCGAGCATCGGAGAGGGCTTGGAGGAAAATGATGAGGAATATCTAGACGATCCTACTCTGCAGAGAAGAAGATCCCAATTGAGTCTACAGAGGTTCTCGAGCTCTCGGCCTCCCTCTCTACATCATAGACTCTCTTTGGTTGACTCCGCCGCATCAGTGACTGTTCCCGTCATGAAACCACAGAACTATTACTACTCCCACCCACAAGAGTTCGTCTACGATCTTAATGACGCGGAAACCACGCTTAAATACCAGCTGCATTTGCAACTTGTAGATGAATACCAGGTTTTTGGTTGCATTGAGCGGGGCATGTACAGATACTACAGCCTAAGAGCATAGTAATGATAAACATATGTAGGTAATTACGAGAGGAAAAATGTGTAGTCACCATGACAACGCGCTAGGTTTCATGTTTTTATGTTGGTGAATGGCGTCTGGCGGAACCGACCGGACAAAAACGTCAACATTGTATGTTTACCGGTTACCTGAAAAAAGGCCATGTAAATCAATAAACATTTACGTGCCAGAGATGCGGTCGTAGAGCAATGGTAAATTACCATATAGCTGGCAAACGAGCTACCATCCTTGAAGGAGTAAAGAACCCAGAATGTTTTAAGCTTTTTTTTTCCCTATACAACTGCTTTTGGGTAGGAAAATGGAGGTTATTGTTCTCAGCTGTCATTTATAACCAAGCCAATCCTGTGCAACTGCTTTCTTCAAACCGACTGTGAGGGACGAGAACGAAAATTCTAGACGACGAAATTCTGCTGAAAGAGATTGGCTCAGTAGTGTAAGTATTCGAGAGTGATAGAAGCCATCGAAGGAATATCTCACCAGCTAAACCCTCTTTTCTCTAGTTTATGCGACTGAAAAAAGCTAGACTTAAGTTACACGGAAGATGCCAGAGCCATGGCAGTCATTCAGTCAAAACGATGGCTCCTCTTCAATATACACCACAGATGACAGCATCCCACGACCGCGAGAACTCCACAGTTCACTCTTTGTCGAGGATTTCGACGAGCAGGGCTCTCGTGACAGGCCCCGGGGAATTAGCGTCTACTTGGACGACTCGAGGTTTGAGGAACCGCCCACACCTTCAGACTTTTCCAGTACGGACTCCGGTGGTGCGATGGCGGGGGCAGTGGTAGACCAGCCGATATCGATGGAGGAGAACAGGTCAGGAAACGCAGGAGTGACACAATTTAGCAATGCAGTAGCAGCGTACCGTACTATGAATGATAGTGCCTTTACCAATTCGGTTGGGCAAACGTTGGACGATGCGAGCAATCCCAAGGCGGCTGAGAGCCCGCTGAGTAGCAGTCCAAATCAGCAAAGTTCGAGCCAAATACTCCCGCGAGCCACTGAGGAGGAACCAGCTAAGTCGAACAATGAAAACATCAATGAGGAGGAACACCTAGCCCAATCATCAGTGAAGAGTGAATGCAAAAGACAGGACCCTCCAGCGGAACCACTCCCATTGCCTGTCCCAGTGCGCGCCAATGAGCAATTGAATTACACAGAAGACCCTCAAGGAGTCGCTATCTATCAAACGGTGAATGATAGCTTGGGTGAATCACTTATGGATAGCCTTCAACAGCGGTTCCAAGACGCGCACGATGAGATAGACGTCAGCCAGCCTGGCTCCGATTCGAGACAGGGATCCAGCGAGATACAGACGGTATCCACATCGATCCTAATAAGTGGTGATGAGGAGGGCAGTGCATCGCCGCAGAACGAATTACAAGACATTGACAATATGGTAAAGATGCTCGAGGATGAAGTACAGCAAGATGTCCCACCGTTGAGTTGTAGCACGCGGCCAACGTCTGCGGCGGATTTTGTTCCTCAGGATTTTAAACTTTCCAAAAGATCTGCAAGTGTGCCCTCGTCGCCACAGACGCCGTCGCCACAGACGCCTTCGCCATCTGAAAAGTCAAGGAAGAGGTGCAAAATCCCCCGTAGTCCCTCCTTGTTGAACAAAATCCTGATTCCCATAGCGGCGGACCCCAACTGTATGGAAATTCCAGTGCTACGACCTGTCATGGAAAGTCCAAAGCAGGACGTACAGGAGGAACCGCCAGAGCCGCCAGAGCCACCAGAGCCACCAGAGCCACCAGAGCCACCAGAGCCACCAGAGCCACCAGAGCCGCCAGAGCCGCCAGAGCCGCCAGAGCCGCCAGAGCCACCAGAACCACCAGAACCACCAGAAGAGGAGCCGCCAGAGAAGGAACAACCAGAGAAACCAAGGCAGCAAATATATCCAGTTGACCGTGCGTCGCTGGGAATGCCCGAGTGTGAGTTGACAAACTCGGAACTGGACCTTGCGCTAGAGTCCCTGAAGCAATTCCAAGATGAACTGAGGCTCAAAGTGGCCAATTGGGACGGTACAGCAGGCCATGCCCTCATGCAGGAGCCCAAGCCACCACCAGAGGGCTACATCCCTGGCCCGATGCCCGCGCAGCGCGTGGACTCGTCATCGGTGCGTTCCTCCACTGGGTCATCTGTGGACACCGCGTTCGTCGCCACGTATAGCATATCTCGCATGGTTCTGGTTATACTCGGCTGCATGTTTGCGCCACCCTTCTTCTTCATGATAGCGGTGGGCCAAAGGGCCGGTTTCTCCGACTACAAGATCATGAGGATGATCACCAAGTCCAAGTACCGAAAGACGCTGCTTCAGGGATTCCTGTGGGATATAGACGTGACCTGGTTCCGGTGGTTGTGCCTCGGGTTAGGTGTCTTCGAGACTTTGGGTGCGTTTGCGGGAATCGCAGTTGGGTTCGGAGTCGGTCTTGGGACGTAAGTACATTCATTCGCGTTGTAATATAGTAACGAAATCAAAAGAATAGTCATATAAAGCATATATATGCCATGAATGCCGTTTTGGCGGCAGAATACGGATGCCAGTACAGTGACCAGGTTCGCAAGAAGCGCAAGTCTTGGAACGACGGTGTTGTAAAGTACAACCGCGGTCAACTTGTGCTCTACGCCGAGGGTGGGACCAAGTTGGCCACTGCACGCAAGAGTTCCAAAGAACTGGAGCGGATACTGGACCCGGGTCGGTTTGGTGAGGAGCACCGCCTGACCACGCGGTATGTGGTGACCATCGAGACTGCGAAGGAGGGACGTCCCTCCTTGGCGCTCAAGATGAAACCCTTCAAGGCGACGATAAAGTGTCCCAACAGGCCCAGCAGGAGACCGCCGCGACAACCTGCCCGCACCCGCATACGCCACGTCGAGGCGAAACCAATTGTCATATAGATTTGCATCGATCCTACATAGTTTATTTATGCTATACACATTTGCTATACACGCTGGAACACACTACAGTTAGGCAGACACCTTCTTCTCCACCAACTCCCATAGGGTGATGATGTCGTGGGAGAAACGTCTGATACCGTCGGACAACTTGTCGGTGGCCATGGCGTCGTCGTTGACCTCGTATCTGAAGGCAGACTCGTCGTTGACAAACGAGACTTTGTCCTCGCCCTCCTTCTTGGCGGCCTCAGGGTCCAACACTTTGGGCACGGACTCGTTGCTGTTGTAGAGCTTGTCCAAGAGACCTGGCGAGATGGTCAAAAAGTCCACACCGGCCAAGGCCCTGATCTCCTCCACGTTTCTGAACGAAGCACCCATCACAATGGTCTTGTAACCGTGCTTCTTGTAGTAGTTGTAGATCCTCCTCACAGACAAAACACCTGGGTCCTCGGGCCCAGGGTACGTCTTGCCCGTCTTGGCCTTGTAGTAGTCCATGATCCTGCCCACAAAGGGCGAGATCAACGTCACTTTGGCCTCCGCGGCTGCCACAGCCTGAGCGAACGAGAACAGCAGCGTGCAGTTCACGTGCACACCGTGCTCCTTCTCCAGCTCCTTTGCGGCCTGAATACCCTCCCAGGTGGAAGCGATCTTGATCAACACCCTCTGAGGGTCCACGCCAATCGACTTATACAGATCGATGATGTGTAGCGCCTTCTTCACGGTGCCCTCCGTGTCAAACGACAGTCTGGCGTCCACCTCCGTCGACACTCTGCCTGGCACGATCTTCAGAATCTCCTTACCGAACTCCACCAGCAACCTGTCGATGGCATGCTCCGTCTTCTCCGCCAACGTGCTCCCCTTTTCCTTACCGTATGCGACGGCCACGTCCAGCAACTTGGCGTACTTGGGGTCCTTGACAGCAGCGAGGATCAACGAAGGGTTCGTCGTGGAGTCCTGTGGCTGGTACTTGGCGATCGATTCGAAGTCACCAGAGTCGGCGACGACAACAGTGCCGGTGGCTTTCAACTGGTCCAATGACGAAAGCTTTTGTTTCTTCTGTGCAGGCTGGGACATTGTGTGTATGTGTATGTGTGATTGGATCTAATGAGATAGGTCAGGAAGAAACCTTTCAGCAAAGATAACTCGTGAATTGGAGAGTCTATTTGCCACCCAGAGGTCCAAGCGCCCCCCTTATATATATATTTCTTGCAGGCGTTTGCTGGGTGAACAGGGGAGAACGCTGACGAAAGAAAGGAAAAGAAAGAAAAAAATAAAAAAAAGGGCGAAAAGAAACGTCCCCTCGTCACCTCCAGCACGTGCTGTATCACTCATCACGGCCACGTCCCCCCCGGGCTGAATCTCTCGTGTTGGGCAACTCGCACCCCCGTCCGGTTTCGCTTTTCGTCTGGTGCGGTCGAGGCTGCGTTGTGAATCGCCATAGCAAGGGGGTGGGAGAAGGAGGGGGGGGACAGCAGTCTTGGCAGCGCGGCATATTGTG